>JAANSQ010003011.1:0-10819 GCA_036850885.1 Lepidocyrtinus dapeste
TTGAAGAAAATGCTTGTCTTGCATTTCGGTGCTTTTGAAGCTATTTTGCACAACAAAAGAATAAATCTCAAGAAGCTAGTAGATCTCCAAGATAACATTGTAGATAACACCGAAAATAGGGAGACTTTGAATTATTTTGAAGATGCCATGGCAAGGAGTTTTGATCCCACTAGAATTCTAAGGTTATTTTGCCTCAGCACCTTGGCTCAAGATGGACTCAGAGATTCGAAAAATCTGAAGACGCAGTTCATTCAGAGTTATGGTTTTAAGCATTTGATAACCTTACACAACCTAGAAAAAATGGGGCTGCTGTATCATTTCAAGGGATTGGAGGTGAATGCTAAAGGGGTTGCGCAAGTGGTGAATAAGGTAGCGAGCGTGAGTCCTTTCAGTAGTAGTTCCGGGAGTGGGCTGACAAGTACGGGAATTAGCTTAGGGTCTCCTTCTGCAAAATCTACTTCTGTTTCCGCCCAAACTATTTTGAAGAAATTGGGTGAGTCATAATAAGTAGAAACCCAATCAACTTAATTGCATTTTTACTTCTTAATATTTAATGTTTTTATTTCTCTTGCAGCCCCTCCTTCAAATGTTCAAGTGGACCTCTCCGCGGCAAACCATTCTTCATACATTTTCAATGGAAAGTTCTCTCCTTTTGTCGCAAAATTGGCGGAGGAAGTGCTCTCAGTCCTCATCTCCCCTAAAATGAATAGCGCGTTGGCTGAGCGCAAAATTGATGATCATCTACGAAGCTACCAAATTCCGGAGAAGATGACCTCTGTAAAGTTCAAAGCTGCTGGGGATGCCTACGGGAGGGGTAGGAATTGTCTAGTGTTTGTGTTAGGAGGTATCACGCGTGGTGAAATTGCAGCTTTACAGATTGTCGGAAGGAACATAGGATTTAATATAATTTGTGCAGGAACCGATATAACGAATGGAACAAAAATTGTTAATTTGGCTACTGCGTAGGTTAATAAATGTATGCAAAATCAATAAAAAGTATCTCATTTTTCCCCCAAACGCCGATTGAACATTATTGAAAGTTGAAAATTAGTTTCTTTATTAGATATCACCCAAAAGCATTGAGAAAATTCAAAAAGATATCTATAGGAATGCCATACAAGATAATCTTACTTTCCCTTCTGAAATAAAAGCAAGGAACCGCAATTCTAGAAGATCTTTCTCCTCTGACTAGTCTCTTCCCATACCTTCCCCAATTAGTGGAAATTGTCATTTTCCTTAGTGCTTCAACCGACGCGGCGTTTACACTCGCAGCGAATCCGATCAACAGGAAATACATAATTTTAAGAACTACCGATATCCCTCCAAGGATTATAAATATTGTAATGTTATCAACATATTTTACTAAAACAAAATCTATGAAAGCCCAACAGAACGCTGCTCCAATTAACAAAGTTGAAATCGTGAAACCCAAGGCATATGACCACGCATAACAGGTAAGAGTAGCCCACCGATGATAATACACCAGTCGTTCAGCAACCCGATCGAGTAATCTAGGTATTTTAATGAGACTTACATTACTTGGCGGTTGGAGGTACCATACTAATTTTAAAAACTGAACACCCATCGTCAAAACAATGAGTAATTGAATTCCGCAAAATGATATCCAGCGAAAACCCGAAACGTAGTAATAGTAACTAAGAAGCAATTTTACAGGGTAAATGACCCAAAGCGAAGAATATTTGGTCAGTTGACAAATCAGCAAAATCGCGTGGACAGGATCGATTCCTAGGATTACAAAAGCCACTGTTACCCCTGGTCCGAGTGCTGCTCCAAGTATGGCAGAACAAACGCAGGCAAATCCGAGAAAATCATCGATAAATTCGGTCCTATTTGCTTTTCCTGGATGGTACACGTTCGCGCTAGCAACCACTTTAAATAAAAAAATAATCGTTATAGGTACTAAAAACCTGAGCAATTATGTATTAATAACGTAAATATTGTACTTAAGTACTTGGACTTACTTCTAAACCACTTGCCGAATATGTCATTATTCATGCCGATAATTTCATTAGCGTAAAATGAGTAATAAAGTGCAAAATTTATGCAAGGATAAGTGGCTAGCGCTTGAGCTAGTGCTACAGTCGTGTATAACGTATCGCTTTTCTCTGATTGGGAACCAATTCGAACAAAATATAAAAACCACACGACCGCAATTAACGTCAGATAAATAGCTTGGATTTGAGAGTACTTCACTCTAGTATCTTTACATCTTCCTAATCTTTTACTTTCTGAATCCCAGGTAAATGGAAATGCTACCAAGTAATCAAACAATTTAAAGTGAAGGCCTAGAGCTATCCAAAATAAATTAGAAATCATTGTGCCTAGCTAAAATTTTCTGTCCTTCACTTGCAGGACTCTCAAAGCTTCTAATTTTTAGAATATAAAAGCTTTAGCATTCCATTCATTTTCCAGAGGCTAAAATATTATAGAAAAATCAATTTTACCTCTACTCATAAATAATTTTGTCATGGAGTTACGAGATTCTAAACGAATATAGGGATCATTAATATTAATAAATATTACATGTATTGAATATTATTGGACAGGGACGGGTGACTGGAGACCTGGGTTTTGATTATGTTTAAATCGAAACTAATAAACCAAGATTGGTGACATTGATATTTCAATGAAAAGTTTAGTATTGGTTCTTAATTTCATTATTAAACTACATGATTACTTGGTCAAATGATTTCCCAACTAATTTTAAAAGCTCAGATTCATTAAGATTGAAAGTTTATTTTATATTTATTACGGAACCCTCACAAAAAAGTTGATTTATTGCTAATCTTTAATCTTAATTAAAACATTTAATCTTTAATGTTACACATAATTATAATTTCACTTAATAATACATAAGTTAAAATACCTGCATGGTTATTAGCCCATAGAAGTTAGTCCTCTTTATTTTTTGCCGTTTTGCTTTTATCCTCGTGAGGTATTTCTTCATTAACTTTTACATTCTTTGCATAGGTTTTTGATTTCTCCTCCACATTCTGAGCCCAACTCTTTTGTGCTCCGTTCCTCTGTTGTGTGCTATCCTCTTCTTCAGAGTCCTTCATGCCCTCCATGTCCGAGCCACGAATACATTCTTGGCTTTTCGTATCATAAATTTTTTCATTTGGACATTGTGTTACTTCCGGGTACATGTGAGCACAGCTTAAATAGTTTAATTTGGAGTAAGGATCCGGGAATTTATCCAAATTTGACTTGCACATAGGAATCTAGGCGAAATAATTCCATCTTAATCAAAATGCTAGAACTGAATTAAAAATCAATTTAATATTTATATGAACAAATTACGTTCGCATTCTACTTTTGGAATTTTTAAGCAGATCCTCAACTGATGGTGAAAAACTTTTTTAGGAGGGCATTTCCCAACTCTTGCAGGTATTCCTGGGCTGTGAGACATCCAAAACGGTTATAATTAAAGCGGAACTTTGTTTTCACAACAATTATTAGGTTTAGTATGTACCTTTCACACATGGCAAAGTGAAAGCATTCTCCCATGAGAGGTACTCTGCCTTGAGCTTTACACTGAACAGATTCCGCCAACATCTCCTTCGTTCTGCCCATGGGCTTCCTCTGCTTAGGTTCTTCGTTGTCACTTCCGTTGCCTGAAGTCATTCCAGACATATTTGAACGCACCTTGGGAATTCCATGAAGTATTATGGAGACCAAGGAAATGCCCAAAATTGTAAAAGATTTCAACAAAATCATTTCGACATTAGGAGAATTCGTGAGGACAGTGCGAATGAGTACACTTTAATAAATTAGATGATTCAGCTTAAAATATGGTGTACTATATGAATATGTCCGACCTTCAAATGGTTCTTGAATACTGAATTGTTCATAAAAGTTAAAGGTCATTTTTATATTGTAAAGGTGGCGTAATATTTGTTTCAGTTTCGTTAATGTTTTATTCTTTTAGACTAAATATAATCTTCTTTACAAATGCATGCAAAAAAATTTAAATCTGCTCCTTAGCAGCTTTCAACCAGTTAAGGTGCATCCCAACGTGAAGGAACCCATTTGGAACTGACCACTCGCAGAGTCTAAAAACTTGCACTCCGCACAAAACGTCCTTGCCATTATCTCCTCGACAAATGAGTCCACCTCCAAGTTCCCTGTCACATGTGGATCCACCAGAGTATTTTTCAACTCCACAGAGGATATTTGAGTCCACCTTGGAGTCAATTCCTTGTTTAGACAACCGGTTCATTCTAGTTTGGCATTCGGCCCTGTCCAAAATTCTAAAGTCTCTAACAACAAGTTTTTCACTCTTGGCAGGATCTCTAGGTCTAGCTATTTCTGTGGCAATAGTGGGGGACTTCATGGTGGACGGAAGCTCGGCTAATTTGTCCTTAGAAATACCTGCCATTTCTTTCAATCTCAAGATTGCCATATCGTTTGCATGAAAGTTATCTGTGATGCGAACCCTGTTTCCTTGACTAGCGACGTCGACGGGAGTGCCAGTCCTTTTGAAATCTGGTAAGTTTGCCACGTTTTCTACTCCTATGCTTTTACCCCTCTGGGTGATTACTTTGATGCCCCTGCGTATAGTTTTCGAATCCGTCACTACGCACTGGGCTGCCGTCACAACCAGATCAGGAGCAATTAAAGTTCCACCACAGGGCTTTCCATCCGCAGAAGTGATTTGAACTTGATGCTCAAAATGCCCCTTAGGAACAGTCTGACCATATAGGTACGGCTTGTACAAAGTTTTCGGATCTTGTTTTCCTGCGTTCTCTTCGATCCATTTTCGGAAGTAAGCTACATCAGCATACACACTTGGCGCACAGCTTTCATCCTGATTTTTCAAGCATTTCTCGTCATCTCTTCCAAATGACGTTACCCCGCAGAGAACAATCTTTCCATCGGTACCTCTACAAATCGCGGGTCCTCCAGAATCCCCACCTCCGGCCGCTGTAAAGTATTTCATTCATTGTAATTTCGCAAAGAAACAATAAAAATGTAATTAATTAAAGTATTGAGTGACGAACAAGGGCTCCATTTTCCTTCAAAAATTCCTCCAAAGCATATAAGTTGGGAAGCCTTTTCGTTATAGTGAAAATAAGGTCCTTTAGTTTTATGAAAGCAAGTCTCGTCTCTTCTAATAATAAAATTTGCTTTTTGAAGATGGTCTGAGACGGAGAGTGTGTCAGTGGTACCCCATCCTACAATTACAGCGTTTGAAGCGTAATCCAATGGCTTAAATCCTTCCGGTGCAATCTCAATCGCCTTCACTTTATCCGAAAACTTAATTTCCCTGTCCAACTCTATTAATGCAACATCATTTAGAGTCCTTTTCCTCGGATCTAAGTGCTCTTTTAAGTATTTAGAGTATTGCGGATGAGGAATGGCTCGTTTTACTCCATAAATGTATTCTTTAGAGGCAATACTGGCCAAATTAGTTCCCAAGATAACTTTCATTGCGGTGACGTTGGTCAATTTTCTGTCATCCACTATGCAATGGCTAGAAGAATTAAATAAAAACATTAAGGTTAGGTTTTTTAAAATGGGATTTCTTATCAGAGTTGCTTGAAAAAAGCAGCGTTATTATTTTGAGTATATATAACAGCCATTTAAACAAATTTGGGTGTTTGCCGGCCGGAAAAGATAACTATTAGATATCAGGTTATATTTATTTAAATTAAATCGTAACCGTAACTTACCTCGCAGTGATGACAAATTTTTTATTATAGATCGAGCCACCACAATGCCCAGAAGTAAAAAGTTTAGCCTGGTGGGGAAATTCATTTGGCTCCGCGCTCATAAAGGTCGCTAGCAACCCTTCCGTTGAGTTTTGTCCACAGCAATATGCTACAATTCCAGGAGTTCCATCTTCCCTCAAACAAGAGTCTCTAGATATCTCCTCGTAACTCATCTTGTTCCCTTTGACCCATCGATCATAAAAGGTGTTGCATAGGTTACCGCCTAACCCAGAGCTACACTCTGACAAACGGCACCCAGCAGCCAACGTTCGTTGTCCCCGTACTACAACAAATTATACGTTATTAAAATTTGTTTAGAATTAATATCTCGGTTGAATATGTAAATGTATTAGTTGTCTTACATTGTGGATCGTCAGTGGAGCAGCAATATCTTTGCGTTTGCTTGCCGCTTTTCTCCAAGTACATCTCTTCGAAATTCGCTGGACATTTCTCGTTGTCAAAGTTCCAACCTCCGCCAGCATAAATGCATTCTCCATTTGCATATTCTTCAAGAGATCAAAACTCCGTTAAATTTAGTACATTAAAACCCTTGATATAAATATTATGACTTTACCTAATGTAAATCCAAACATTAGAACCGCTTTTAGCAACAGTCCGTTTTTCCAAGTCATGATGAATTATGCAGACGCTCAGTCCAGATAAACTTCTCAACCTGGGTGATACCTCCGACTCCAGAAGAGACTTCATTTTTCTCCTCTTATATAAGGTCACCCGTGTATGATAAAGCCGGAAAAAAACCAAGACCATGTAAGTTCTGGTTGTAAACGCCATCTTCAATACTAAGGTAAGGTAAGGTACTAAGGTCGGTATGACTGATTTACCAGATTCCACTAATTTTAACTTATGCTTCCAACGTGCTAAATCTAAAGAATTTTTTGCATTTTTTTTCGTTTCCATGACTTAAAAGTTCATACTGATTACGCAACCGATCCTGGTACTGAACATTACTCGTTACATGCGAATCCTGGTTATATGTCCATTTTGAATGATCTGTAAACATGAATTAATGTAACCGTCTTCAGAATAGAGGTAACTCATTTTCAATTGCTGTTTTTATTACTCCACCTAGTAATGAGCAGGAATTAACCAACAATTTCAAAACCATAGAGAACTAGTTTATAAGCATGAAAAAATGCTGAATGGAGAGCTAGTACCAGTACCAGACTAAAATGTAACCTCTAATCTTATGCAACCACCCACGCCATACGCGCTCATGATCAACCAAGCGTAAGCCTACTTTTTGCACGTACCGAAACAGACGTTATCTCAAAATAAGCTTTTGTACATAAATATAATCATGTTTACTAGACTGTTAAAAAATGGGTACAAAGTTTACGTAATCTGTGGATACTCCAGGCACTTCAAGTTTCGCCAGTGGACTTCCACCAGAATTTTATTTCTCTAATTGTCTCATCTAAAAAAGAAACAAGTTTACATGTTTAAAAACCAGATCAGGTTAATGTGTACAAATAACATACTTAATTACATACATACTTCGGTCAAAGCACAATCTACGTGTGTTAATGCTTAATAAGCTTCCGGGATTTTTTGAGATTTTTTAGGTACTATTTTTCGAATATTTACATGAAAACATGAGCATTGTAGTGCCAGCTATTTAAAACAATTATATTCATTATCATACCGTAACTCTGATAATAGACTGATAGCGACCATAAATCCGATAGAAACTAAACTATTGATTGAGGGAATTTTTGTCGATAGCGATCATTAATCTTACTGTGCAGGTTGTATAGTGTACTTAGGTTTATAACTTGCAAAGAATATACCAGCACAGTGTATAAATTTTAGGTTAAAATCAATAAAAATCAAGATATTTTATTCATTATATGAAAAAACATTAAAAACATTATTTTAGTGATAGCCTTATCGAATATGTAGGTAAATTTATTGCCTCGTGCAGAACAATTTTGCAAACTTTCTTTCTTGAAGAGGGATGTACCGATCAAGTTTCATTTGCTAAGCATCCGTGCATTCGAAAGGGTCCCTAATATTTCATTTGAATCAAAATGAGTTCAAATTTATTTCTCTACGCTTTTGATCTCCAAGATAAAATCTGGAAGAAAGGACCTTTCACTAGGTTCTTCCTCCGATGGAATCCCCATACATTAAGCTTTCATCCTGAAACAAAAAACCTAAACGCTTTTATTGTGTTTTCACTTGGGGGACAAGTTTTTTCATTTGTAATTAACCTCTTCCTGGTTCTATTTGGGCTGATTTATTCCTCAGAAGTTAATACATTTCTTAACTGGACAGTGACTTTACTTTTCTTGTTAATGAACATTTACACATTGTTTTCTTACCTTCAATTGTTATTCTCGGATAACACTAAAGTACATTGTGATTATACGAGTAAAATCTTATTCCTTCCGAGACATTACAAATGTTTCGATTATGGAATAAAATCTAAGGGGATAAATGGGACTTGGAAACTACCTATGTTGCTAAAAGCAGGTAAGGATAATTAATTATCAATGTCTCTCTTGCCGGTAGGGTGACATACTAAAAGATTATTTTCCGTTTCCAGAGGTGAAAAAACAATTAAGTGGAAAGTCTGCAGACTATCTAGGAATACTAGCCATTCTTTTGGTTTTCTTCCTCGGAGTATCTCCTCTACTCCTACCAATAGGATTTGTCGCAATGCAAATAAAATTTCAACCGTTTTACATCGTCTACATGGTGTTCTTTGCATATAAGGAGCACCGCCACATTTATGACACGCTGTGGTTCCACCTCTGTATGTTCCTCCTACTCTTCCTGTTTCTCATGGAAGTTGGACGAAGTTTTTCATTCTTTCTAAGCCAACTACTCGCTATAAGCAGCTGCATGAGACAAATTCTAAAAAAAATTTATACAATTTCGCAAGATATAAACATACACGTAGGTTTGTTGCACTACCAACGCTTAAAACTGGAGCACCTGAAAGGGAAGGAAAACCTTTCTGCGTTTATCTTTATGATTATGTCAATTGGATACGTGATATTTCAAATCTGCTTTGGATCCACTGCACTTGGTGCGGGAATTATTCCAGTGGAGATCTATTGGGCGTGTCCATGCGTTACTTTAATATGCGTTTTGATGTTACTCATCGCTCTACCTTACGGAACGGAATGTTACGAGTACAGTAACACTATCCTTCAAAAGTGGAGGGTGCAAACGAGACTCATCAATTCGAGGTCATTCAAGAATAGAATCCTATTGAAGACATTGCGAGCCACCAGGCCAATATCATTTTACTTTGGACAGTTTCATTATCTCAATAATCAGTCCAGGAATTTGTACTTGGAATCTATCATGATTAGCACCACAAATCAGTTGCTATTTTTCAAGAAAAATTTCTGATGTGAATGTTAATCCATGTCGAAAATACATATCATGTATGTATGTTTAAAAACTCAAATGAATGAATTTTTTAGATTTGTATACATATCGTTCAAAAAAAAGTTTAAAAAAGACAATTTTATTTTTCTATTTATTTCATTATCGCCATTCTTACAGGAAACAATATGTGAATTCAAGCGTGAAACTACAAATTATGCTATTGTCTAAAAAACTTCCCATACTTCCACATATTTTAAAGCTTTAACTGATGGGACAATAGAACGAATTTAAATTTGCTGTGCTACTTTGTTACGTCTGAACCGGCATAATCTGGTAAGCAAAAGTCAAAAGACGAGCCTATATCATCATCTTAAGTGTAGGAACGTGCCTAAACTTTCTACTTGAACATCTTCAATCCATCAGAAGTTCCTCTTGACTCGTTTGGGTATGTTTTTAATATCACTACCGCTTTAGCTCATCATGATGTGATGGCATCACGATTCACGATCTTAAATCATCCAAACCTGCTGCCACTTAGTTTTCACTTAATAGGGTAATTTCATTGTTATTATATTACTTAAATCCCTAATTTTAGCTCACGTTCTATGATATAGAACAAAAAATCTGAAGCTCGTAAAAACCTGCTTGTATTGCCTTATATGCTGAAGGATTTTTATCCTTTTACATTTTTCTTTTATCAAATGACTCACTTTTTGATCGTGAGAAAAAATATGATGGATATAAGAAGAATCCAAGATAAAAACATGGAATGATGAGGTATGACTAGGATAAGTTGGCATTCCACATAAGGCAGATAATTTTATGGTTTGTCCTCTGCCTTCCTCCGCCTTTCTATTTTATTACTGGTATTAAATCGAGAGAAATATGCTATCAGTAAATACGTCAAAGTTAAGATTTAGATTCTGAAATTCGTTGATGGTTGAATAAACATTGGGCTGGATGAAGTCAGATCAAGAAACAAGATATAGAATCAAGAAAATCATTTTCAAGGAATTTGGGTGGTGCGACAATTGGATTACAACTGTACGCACATGAGATGCTGGAAATAGTATACCAACTGGACAACTCTCTCATCTCTGGATTTATCTTTATTGATTTATTGATTTTCAAATTAATTGTGGTACCAGATAATTTTCTACTATGGCTGTCCTAGAAGGTAATAGTGCAGTTTTTTCATAATTTAATCTAAATTTGCTTTAATTTCATGAATTTACTTCAAAGCGGAAACAAGGTCAAAGATACTCGTTGTCTGTGGTATATTTGGATGCGCGTGTGCAGCAATCTTGCTAGGAATCGTCATTTTTGAATTGCCATGGAGAACTAATGACATCGTCCGGGAGGATAAAGCCTCTGAGAGTGCATATCTGGTGTCAGATACTGCTCTGGAGTTACTAAAGCAGAAATGGACCATGAGTGATGTGACATCCCTGGAGAAAGCAAACGCACTTTTGGAATTATTTCCGATAGTTGATGGGTACGAATGAACTAAGGAGTTTTAATTTGCAAATGCAACTATGAATGCATGAATTTGAAATCTTACAGACACAATGACTTTCCCTGGAATCTGCGTAAGTTTCTGAGAAATGACCTGGGAAAGATAAACTTCAGTGAAGATCTTACGAAGGTTGAGCCCTGGAGGTCTTACAATGAAACACATACTGACTTGCGTAGACTTAGGGAAGGACACGTTGGCGGTCAGGTAAGTA
>JAANSQ010003012.1:0-10818 GCA_036850885.1 Lepidocyrtinus dapeste
ATTTAGCATTTTTTATAACTTTCCAATTTTTCTGTCCATTTTTTATATCAAAGTTGACTCAAATTAAAGCAAGGGAATCCCAGCAAAGTTTGTGTCAGAATTTTTATATTGATGAAGTAAATTAGTGTAAACCAAAAGAAAATCATTTATATGATTTCCAAAATAATTGGCCAAAGTACTCCAAGTTATTTTCAGCTGATAAGATATGAATGAAGGAATGAAAGAGACTTTCCAAAAGAAATGTATTAGACAGGATAATGGTACTGATGAGAAGTAAGTAGTACGAATGAAGGAGAAAAAATGGGTTAGAAACGCATCTGGTCGAATGTTATCACCGAGGAGGAGCCACTTCGTTCTTGTCATTCGCTAATAACGCCATGAAGATGAAATAATACCATTGACGCTATATATATCTGAGGAAGAACTACTCACAGTTTTCTTCTCTAATACTTAGCCATTACGTTGGAAAAAATAACACAAAAGAATCCTTCCTTTCTTTTGCATTTTTAGGGAAAAAATATTTTTGTGTGTGGACGTACCCATGAGAGAAGAAAAAAGTACGAAGGGAAAGTTAAAGTCCTTTTTAAAAAAATTTCCATATTATCATAGTTAACTACATGAAGTCTCTTCCTATCGCATAGACTTAAGTACATGGGAAGAAAGCAGTTAGCGTACAAAAAACTCGCATACTGGCTCCAAGAAAGGGAGCGAAAAAAAGAAAAGAAAAAACATCATCTTGGACTTGCTCCTTACTCACTGTCAATCTCCCTAATGGCCATCATCTGTTAAACCCTCCCCATGCATGTCTCTTGACTGACGACGAAAACGACGACTTTTCCACACGGCTCCATGTGGCTTTCCTTTATTTTTTCGTATTTCTTCTTCGCTTCACTTATTTTTCTCTCCTCAGCTGAATGAATGGATTAAAGTGATGTCCTTCCATCTTGGTATACATTAAGGAGAAAAAAGAAACGTCAGATACCTCCCCCAACTCCCCTTCAGCCTAATTCCCAATTCTCATCTGCTCATCAGCCCAAATATTTTCTGTTTTAAACAGTCACCGCTCAGCTTTCGTTTTTTACCAATGCTACTGTTTTTTTTTCATAAATAAAACTTTCAACGTTTTCAAAGTACGTGCGTACTTTCACCTTGTAAATACTTGTGTGTATTTTTAGATGTTGTTAGTTAAAATGAATGAACCTACATATAAAAAAATTATGATTCGGTTCGCACTCTCAACCTTTAGGATTGTCGCATGGATTCCATTTGTTTTATTCCCTTTGATCCAAAGAGCTTTGTTGTTTTTACGACAAACATCCAAAGGCTGTACTTCAACATTTTGAGAGTGTCAGTCAAGGTGGATGATAGATTTTTTTTAATATTTATGCCTACATACTTTTGATCTCTGTTTCATCATTCTATTACTTTCATTAATTCGAAGTTTTCGTAAATGAGCAAGAAGGACAATCGTTTTTTTATTCCTTTGACGCATTAACCAGGTTGATATTGATCATAAATAAATTCAGAGCATGGTCTGTTTCCCAGTGCTTTTCTTTGTATTTGTTTTGATGTGGTTTAGCAGAGAAAAGTATTCCGAGCAGAAGAATTTCCCCTTTTGCATCAATCGATTGTTCACTTCAGTTCAACTCATTTTGTTGTGGTGAAACACTGCCTGTTCACCACAGACACGAAATACTCACCTTTATTTTCACATGAACGTCACCATCAAGAAATGTAATTTTCGCTATTGCTTACCAGGGACTAGATTCTGTTGGTTTTTTGATGTTGGATAAATGATACGCCTATTGTTCACTCAAAAGTGGTTTTGCCTGTATGACCAAAGCTAACGTAGCATCGGAAATGAAACTATGTATAGTATTATAATTCCTGTTCTTTTATACCAAGTAAAGTCACTGACTCTTTAAACTGAGGCGGACCTTGATGATGCCTATTGAAATTCCCAATTTTTACTTTAAACTACCACTGATGACTGGTAACGTCCAAAGTTCTTAGATTAATTAAGCAGAGCAAAGAAAACTTTTATGTAACAACATGTATACTCTGAGCCAACAGCTCGAGTTTTTTCATGGTAACGACATCTCTAGCCTGTTTCTGCAAGGATAGTTGGAATATAAGGTATAGTGAACATGAGATTGGCGATCGGCCTTTGCGTAACAAATAGTAGAAATTTCTTTTTTACAACGTGTGTTTACTTGTTTTGTGCTAAATAATTATATAAGACAAATTCAATTTATCAACTGGCTTCTGATCAATAGACTAAAACTCGCCACAGTTACATGAATACCAATTAATTACAATATGAATAGGAATATGAATACAATACAAGGAACAGATCATAAATAAAAGCTTGAGATTTCTGAAAACATTATGGACCATACATTTCCGAACAGTTTTGAAGCAAATGAAAGTTGACAACATGAAATAGCAACTAGTCCGTAAGACCTACGCTTCAAAAGATGAGTTACGTATTACTTTTTCATGAAATCGCAAGCACCAACGATATTAGCTCATACCGTGAAATAAAAGAGAAGCGATCTGTTAGCAGTCTTACTTCATCATTACAGCAATGTATTTTTTTCATTCTTGCTTTCACTTTTCCCTCCTTTATATTCATAAGATACTGCTTCTCAAGTCACTGTTTTCTTGGTTGGCTACACCCTATTCAAAATTCATACTTGAGCATATCTATATTGCATGAATGATGGTTTTGATCACCGCCATGATCATGATTCCAGAAGAAGGAGTGGAAACGCGGGAACCAAAGAATAAAAAATATATATCTATGTATTTTGCCCGTTTTATATTCTTCGGCTTATGTACTTTTCTAATCCTATGTTCTAACTATGATTTTCAGCTCGGTTTTTTATATACGGTTGGGAGTTTAAAAAGCACCAAATAAGTAGCCAACGGGCGAGGATTAAAGGATGAGCGATGGTTTTACCAAGGCGACATGTCAACCACCATCTTCTCTTTCTCTTTTTTTCTTTTTCGATTTTCATGTGTGACATTCGCGTTATTATTCTATGATGTAGTCATGAACTTAAAAAAGTATCCAATTTCATGTTATAGACTGACACTCTAGGTGAGATTGTTTTAAATGGCTGCTGGTGACGTACATTCATGTGTAGACCAATAGGTTCTCTTTGAAAATGGAACTACATAGTGACGGTGAAAGTTTATGAATAGTTTACCAAAGTCAAAAATAGTTATTGTTAAATACCTGTAAATTTATTGAAATGAAAAACCAGAATCTTATTTTTAAAAAACTGCTTAAATGCAACTCTTTCAAAAATCATTCTAACGGTCCAGAGTTTTGTAGAATATCCTATCGCGGTAGTTTAGATTGAAATATTTATTTTGTAGATATAAACTGATATGTATCTAACTTGAATGTAAGAAAATCGTATACTTTCGAAATCGGGGTTGCACATTTTTCAGGGGTTACTCGTTAGTTTCACTTGCATGCATTTCCAGTACAGGCGGATGTTAGAAACCGATACGTTTGTTACGAAATAAAAAACTATACTCGGGTATAACAAGTGCTTACTTAGATGTATTATTGCAACGTCTTTTTTCTTACTATGATTATGAGAAAAGTGCCTTCTGTGACCGTAGTGTAGTGTGGCTCTGTTGTGTTATGAAAAATGATGGAGAAGCATAAAATCGGCACATCCCTTCCCTCCTTCCTGAAAAAATACCCTGTCACATTATATATTAACTTTTTTTCGGCCGATCCAATTTTGACTAGAGCGAAATAAAAAAGACTCGAAACTCTTATGTCTTATGTACATATGGAGAAAAAAACTTTCTTCAATGCTTAGATACTTTTTTCTAGACTTCTGGCTTCTGTCTTTTTGCCTCGATGATTCCATTCCATTCAGAGAAGGAAGCTATTCCGATTTTCTTATTCCTGTAACTACGAATTATGCATATTAATCCTTAGATGATAAATGGCTTCCAGAGATCTGTAAAACTATGTAAATCATGCAACAAATTTACAGTTAAGAAACATTATGTAACGTTCTGCATGGAAGCTTGCATATAACAGATACATACTACATCTATTTTTCAAAATCCGTACGTCACTCGCAAAAATTATCTACAGGTAGTACACTAGCAATTTTAGCAGTAATGTGACGCAAAAAAAGCCTAGATATGTAGACATTGAAACTAGGGGAAAAGACAATTGAAGAGTCAGAAGGCTGGACAAGTCAGAGTCACACAAAGAAAACATATTAACATAACGAAAAAAGAAAATGAACAATTTTTAGTATTTTTTGTTCATCTTTGAATTTGAAACGAACCAGCTCTGCTTACCTAAGTCACATCGCATAATAATATAACTTTTCCATATCCTGGCTCATCGATGGCTATTTCCCCAAAGCGCATAAACACAAAGAAAGTTTTTTGAAGTAATTTTTTCGAGAGAGGGAGGACTGTTGTCAGCATTATTAAATGTTACCAATAATATTAGTATGAGTTGCTCTCCGTTTGTTATTAGTTAGAGACTACACTTTAGCAGTAAAAAAGACCAGACCAGCAGTAAAGAAAGAAGGAAATGGAAGGAAGCTTTTTTGTGCTTTGTTAGTTGGCTTGAGCTTTCTCTTGTCGGAGTCACCCAGGACTAGTCACCCATGAATTGTATGCACGCATGAGAAGAAAAAAGAGTATTAGAAAATACATTTTTCAAGATCAGCAGAAAATAAAAGAAAAGTTTTTGTGCTGTGATGGCAGTGGCAGTCGTTCCAGGAGATATGAATTTATGTACCCGAGTTATAGCTACATGACTTCATAGCCGTCCGAATTATTTCCTGTTGTCCAAACGAATAGCAGTATAAAATATTACGGAGAAAGGGTTGCTCTGCTTCCTTTGTCGCGCATTCAGTTCAGATAGGTATGAACTGGCAAATTATAGAAAGATGAATGGGTCATGAAAACGATATAGGCATAGGGGATGTCACTTGGAAAAAAGGAGGAGGATACATACCAGAAGAAAATTTTACTAGATTTCAAAGAGAAATTTTATTGCTTCTCGTACTCGCATGTATTTTTATCTACCATGAGCCAGAAGGCGCGCTCCTAGTCATGCATATGAAATGTAGATAATAAAAAATTAAAGGAAAGACACATAATAATAACAATTTCATACAGCAGATTGAATGAGATGAAATTAAAGTAAACATATTCTAAATATTCATAGTATTCTTATGCAAATTATTTTTAATTTAAAGATCTGAGTAATTTAACTTAAAACTATGATATTGTACTTCAAATAGTTTATCTACAATCGATAAATAACCTTTCGCAATTCTGCTTACAGAGCAAGTGGTATGATTGACGAGTACTAGAAAGCTATGTATAAGCACATCTGTATTATCTGTTTGAATTCGAGGTCGGCATCTCTCGTTTAAGCAATGGGTACGTTTCGTAAATAAAAAGATAACATTTATAAAGTTATTGGTAGAAAAATTGCATAACGGAGATTTAAGGGAAGCAATACGGAAAAAGTGAGTAACACAGTAGTAAAAGTCATAGAAGCGGAAGTGAATAATACACGTAATCATATTTTGCTTCCCTCTTCTTTCTGTATGCATATAAACCTTATTTCGCTCTTGACTAGTTCAATAAATTTGAACATCACTTACACACATAGACATAAACATAGGAAGCTAAACCAACGTAACACCATTATAACGTGCCTGTGTAATCTAATATCAATATCTGCGTTACTGAATGAATGGTGAAAGCCAATGTTGGAGAGCCTAACAAAATATGTTAGCTGGCTATTTTTCATGCACAAGTTTTTCTTTCGAATCGAAATTTGTAAGACAATTCATGCAAGCTAAACATGAAATAACTAATAACATGCCCACTGAAAATATTTTTACAGAATTTTAGTTTTAATGAATATTTTCTTTAATTTATTATAAGTCGAGTTTCTGATAATGTAGATTTATATCGAATTGACAGGTAATTGTACAAGATTATTCCAAATCACTATGTTTCCATGCATATGCTCATAACAAGATTGTTTTACATTTAGTTCAAGTTACTCGTTCAGATCCAAATAAAAAGATCCGCGTGTTCGAGGGTCGCAAAATTCTCCCATAATAGCTTTTACATCACAAGGACAAGTGGTCTTCCAATGGAAAAGGCTGTCACAGCGACAAGCAATAAATTGACGGTTGATTGTTAATGAGAAGAAAAATGGTGCTTTGGCGTGGCTACAGGTATTCAGCACTGGAAAAATAAAAAAACCCGGATATTATCAATTTCAAGAGGCATTTCAATCTAAATATTTTGCTACTCACCGACAAGTGCATTCTCATTCTGGCTTTGGCCATATTTAGCCACGCAAGGTCTTTGTGCTGGTCCTCCACCATTAGCTTGAACATAAAAATTCATAAAATTAGGTAAATGAAAAATCTAAAGTTTTATGCAAATGTTTGAAGTAAAGGTGTATTAATCTAACGATAAAAGTCAACATGGCCGATATTCTTGTAAATTCCCAGCGCTCCCTGATTTGTATGAATTATATCAACAAAGTGCGCATCCTCAGAAGAAAGCTGTCGAGAGGATAAGCGAAGTCCTTGGTAGAAGCTGGGTCCAGCAGGATCGAGGCCTAGGAACAATTCAATTTACAAGTCTTGAACGGAAAATACTTTTTTTTAGAGATTGATACAGAGGAAATGAATCCCTTCTGGAGAACCTGTAATCCGGGCAGGGATTTCTCCCGTTAACTCTCTAATAGTGTTTCCAGCGTTCCCAGCGACATGTGAACCAAGTGAAAACCCTATTAAATGGATTTGGTCAAAACTTTGAATAACTCCACTTTTCTTCAAAAACACAGCGAATTCTCCTACGCGTTTGCCCACGATAGGAACATTTTTCACTGCGAAACCATAAAAGAGATTTTGTGTGTTTCCAGAGAATTTAGGATCTGCAAGCTGGCCCCATCCTACCACTATAACGTTGTAGCCTGGGGTATTTCGAGACTCTCCTGCTCCGTTACGGGTGTAGAGCATTCTTTTCAGATATTCTGTTGGGACATAAATGTGTTGAAACTTTAAAATAAATGTAAAATTTATACTTAAACAGGAAAATTGCTACTGACCATTCTTGATATCCTGAACTGGTTCAGAAATATGATTATTAGTAAATCCATGAATAATTATTTTCCATGGTTGATCAAACCGATAATGAGCTCTCTGAAGACTTGCTATGTCTCCATAAACGATTTCTTCAACAGTATCTTTGTTTCTTAATAAATTTTGGAAAATATGTTTACAATACACAATAAATAAATTGGTCTAATTACCGTCGAAGGGAATTTACAATTTTTATGGTCTTACTCTGGATTTGGATACAGATAAAAACGAACGTTATCGGGGTTTCCCGAAATAATCTTCTCTTCAACCATATCAGTCGCTTTTCCACCCACCCAGCTCCAAAAATTTCCAAAATATCGTGCAGAGGATTCACGATCATAACTTTTATTACGTATGCTTGTTAAGTTGCCTTTGGATTCAGAATAAAAAGAATATTAAATTTGAGTCTAAAGGATTTCTTTTAATGAACTAACGAGAATTTAAGAACTACCTGTTCCATTTGCTACAGTTTTGCTAAAATTTGGCTCACTCTCTGAGTCAATCAATAACTCAATTCCTGCCGTACAATATACACTAATAAAGCAGGAAGTTGCAACGATCGCAAATAGAAACCAAATGCGGAACGATATCGACATCTCGATTGATTCGATTTTTGACGCAGCTTATTATTTTGTGCATAAAAAAGCAGTTTCACTTTCGTTCACAATTTTTTTCTTCCCGTCCAGTTTTAAACTGTTGGAGAATGACATGGGCCTCCTTTTTATATTCCAAAGTCCCCCAGCCCATAAACGTAGTTTTCCAACAACAACAACAGAATAAATTTTAAACAAACAAAAGCATCTTGCATGAAAACATCGTCCTTGACCCCTCATTCATAATTGCATCATTACAAACTGTATTTCTTTTGTAGGAAGAGATGTCTTAAAAAAGGTAAAAAACCTTTTTATCCAAGTTTAAAAAAAATCATGAAAAAGTGAGTGTCATTCTTTCGGTCTTCACCGCATAATTTAAGTTCCTACTCTATGTATCATAGGTATGTGTACACAAAGCACTTATACATAACAATTGTACTAATGGATGAGGTGCCGTTATGCAATCTTTGGTGTGATCTTTCATATATGTACCTTCTCCCTGTTTGATTTCACTTTCTAATTCGTTTGGGTATAGGAAACATGCTCCGTTTTGTTTTCTTCTTCTAAAAATTTGGGTATCAAGGATGTAAGCAAAACTAAAAAAGACAAACAAGATCAGCACCTGTCCAGCTCCGTTCAAGTTCAATGAAACTTTCAAAGATGTAATCTGGAGGAATGGAAAAATGGAATGGAATCATGTCACGTATTCCAACCTAAAATAAGAGGAAATATCGACCGTTCTTCCGCCACCATTCTTAGCAATTGGCCCACAAAACTAAAGAAAACGTTCCATTGAATAATGCAGCAGAGTGACGTAAATAAGTAATTTTAATTTCGTAGGATTCTTTTATAACCCTATAGTCTTTTAATCATTAACGCTATTAAGTATTTGTAAGAATAATCAATTTTTGTATTTTATCAATTTGGCAACTTTTCATAAAGCGATTTACGGTACATTCCAATTTATACAAATTACTTCTAGGGAATTCATTTTGGCAACATTTTCATAAATTTGTCTTCTCATTAATTATTCTTTCTTCTGTATCAAGTAATTGTCTTTCATCACAATATTACATACCTCGCCCATGGTTCCTTCCCTACGTAAAATATTTACTTTTTACTAGTCAACTGATATATTTTCTTTGATTGTACGTATCTTAATCTTAATAATACAGTAGAAGTATGGCCATCACAACATGAAAATAGATTTAGCCTCATTTACTTATGAAGATCATAAAAATATGAATCCAAAATTGTTTATGATAAAATTGTTAAGAAAAGCTCTTTAAAAAAATTTTGTCGATTACTAAAGGAATCTATTTAGAATGTTTGAAATAAAAGTTTATATTGACTACTAAAACCACAATGTTCATTTCATGCAGAATATACACTTGTCTTTTAAATTTTTGAAAGAATTCAATTTAAAATATACACGATATTTCTTAGTTCGAGTACGAAATAAAATACAGTTGTGAAAGTTGATTGTTGTGACATACAAACTGAGTTATGAGCAACGAAATAAACTAAACAGCTTTCTCTAATATATCGCACCATCCACTCCAAAATTCAAGTAGTTTAGAAAGTATGATTGCAAACATTCAAACTCAATAAAACTATAACATAAGCACTGCAAGCGCTTCTAAACGGAATAAATCTTCAAATAAGTTCTGCTTTGGAAGAAAGTTGAGGGTAAATAATCCATAAGTAATATAAAATTTTGAAATACATATTTTAACTGGATTATGATGAACAAAAGTGTTGATTTTGTTCGAACACCCTTTATCAAAGACTCGGAATCAATCGAAAGACATCAAAGGCGCTTCGGTGTTGATAATGTTTAGATTTTCATTTATGTTCACCTTGGGCTCTGGAGTTTTTGGCAATGCAGGAGGACCTGGAGAGTCCCTAGGCGAGGTTAAAGACGTTGCACTGTTGCTTCTACTTCTACCCAAAGCTGGAGGAGGAGGAGACAGCAAATTCGAATTGGTTGTAGCTTCGTCACGGAAAAAGTGCTCTAAAAAGTGAAATGTCGGTCTCAGTTCCGGATTTGCTGACCAGCACTTGCGCATCACACTATATACCTGATCGGAACATTGCTCGGGCTTTTCCAACCTGTATCCCTTTTCAACCATTTCAATTACCTGTAAGAACATTCAATGAACAAGTTTAATGACATTCTGAATTTAGAAATAGAAGTAAAATGTAATATTTAAAATAAATCTACGGGACATCTATAGATCATAAGACCTACCTCTCTTCCAGGTAAGTCTCCGTAGGGACTTGACCCGAAAGAATATATCTCCCATAATGTTATCCCGTAGGACCAAATGTCGGTGGCATGGGAGAAAGTACCATGAGTGCAAGACTCTGGGGCATACCTAACAAAATGAATAATTAAACAGAGAATAATTGACCAGTAACCAAATGATAAATTAATAGAATCAACAAGCAAGCTACCATTTAATAGGCCATCGACCACCTTGAGAGGCCGTGTAGTAGTCACTGTCTACTCCCAGCGCCCGAGAAAGTCCAAAATCGCTTATCTTTGCCATGAGGACAGAAGAAAGAAGTATATTTCTAACAGCAAGATCTCGATGAATAAATCTTTTGCGCTGTAAATACATCATTCCTTTGGCAATTTGATGGGCCCAAATTCTAAAATGTTTGGAGGGGACGATTTGGTCAGCATTTTCGAGTAAGTAGTCTTGCAATGAACCCAGCTCACATAGTTCTTGAATCTAATTAAACATGAGTTGAATATTATGAATAATCAAGAGGCTCCAATTGAAAGAGACAAAATGATAAGGACTTTAACTTGTTTTTACCATGAATGTTTTCGGATCGCAACATATTCCAATGATCCTCACAATGTGATCATGTTGCAAATCCAGCATTGTTCTCGCTTCAGTACGAAATTCTGTCTTTTTCCAATCACTCATCTCGCCTTCGACTTTGAGAGTTTTTATGGCAACATTTAAAACAAAAGAAGGCCCAATACGAAGTTTACCTAAGTAAACCTCGCCGTATTCCCCTTCACCTAATAATTCGCCAATGTC
>JAANSQ010003013.1:0-10816 GCA_036850885.1 Lepidocyrtinus dapeste
TAAGAGTGTTTTAATATGCTGCTTGCCTAATCTAATTCTAAAGTTAATCAAGTTATTCTCGAATAAATATTCTAATGAATGCTGACAAAATTTTATTTTCCCTTAAGAGGGATTTAAGGGATATTTCAGAGGAACGTGCATCACGAAAGCATTTTTCACAGCTTGAGATTCGTGAATGGAAACAGAAATTAGTTGATGCCAACATCAAAGAAAAGAAACGTCTAAAAGATGAAATGTAAATGCATGTGTATAAGATAATTATATAATTCTTGAGGCGAATGGCTAACATTACTAAGCTGCATTTTTTTCGATTTTTAAATAACAAATCGTTTTATAAATTTTTAGAAAGTACAATGCAATTAACGGAATAATAAGGGAGAACCAATTAGAAGAAGATTTTTCTACATGTACTGTAACGCTGCGAAGCGTTAACATGTTGTTGACGAATACAGTAAAGTTTACTAAGCAATCCACCAAAAGTTTGCGGGGACGACGACACTATTTAGAAGCCAGTCTGGAATCTCTCATCCGAGAGTATGATGCGACCGTGCAAAAGTTCCAAAAAAGAATAGATGACTTGAGTTTAGAGGAAGAAAAATTCAACAGAGAATTGGATGCTCTCCATGGGAAGTTTAAAGAGGTTGAGGAAAAATATGATGAAATGAGAGCAATGAGAAGATTGAAGGAGCTTTTGGCAAATATGCAAAAGGCTGAGGCTATCAAGCAGAACTGGGCCGCCAGAAAGATTCAGGTAAGGAAAGAATTCATTTACAAGCAAATTATAAACGTAAGCAAATTTAACTTTTTGGTGTTTTACGACAGACATGCTGGAGAAAATACAAGATAGCAAAGCTTAGAAAAAAGAAATTAAAAGGTCGTAGAAAAGGAAAGAAAAAAACTCCACCACCAGGAACTCCTGGGAAAGCTTCAAGCCCTGGAAAAGCCTCTACATCAGATTCACAATCAAGATCGAAAAGTCAAACGCCTTAAAAATGGCAGCATTTGTTATGACTGATTAACAGTGATATTTATTGACATGCATACAAATATTCATTCGCTGTTACGTTAGCTTTCTCATTATGTATTTAGATTTGGAGCTGTCTTTTAGAACAATTATAAGTCACAAATGCTACAGCTTATTGTACATATTTAAACGCCATGTAGAATTGATTAAATCGATATCCTTTCGAATTCAAAGGAATATGATCTTTATTTTCAACTTTAATTTTTTGTGTACAACCTACGCTTAGCCTGCAACAGATTGCATGGTCAAATTGTTTTTCTTATTTTTTACTCTGGAGCAGCTACAGGAGCAGCCACATTTGACCTCAGAGGAGTCATTGCTAATGCTAGTTTCAGTAGCATCTCCTGTGGTGACAGTGTCAGTGTCAAGCTGAGGATCTATATCACGATTTTGGTCCATGTCTGGAGGTGAGTGGAGACTACTTCGTGAAATCCAACTTGACGTTGGTTTTACAGCCATATCTGGAGGTGACGGATTTTCAAATTGACGTCTTGACGGAATCGGTTTGTATTCCATATCTGGAGCCATGTCTGTCTCTCTAATTTCCCCAGTAGAGGGTGAAGTTGTGCAAAGGTTTATGTCTCGTCCTGCTATCTGTGTTATGTTGGACATGACACCCAGGATCACTTTATCAATCATCACGTAATCACCAGAGTTTGGAGTGGATACATCAATGTAAATCTTCAAAATAAAATTGGAAAGTGTAACTGAAATATCGACAAAAATGAATGAGCACAGTATCAAAAATTTACCTCCTTCATCAGGTTAACTGATACGATAGCGTCACACCATTTTTTCCCATCCGACCAAAACTTTTCAATTGGTTCTTGGTTATTTCCTAGAAGAATCACTGGAACGTTGGGAGACGCCACAAATGTCACCAAAGCTTGCTTGAATAGATGATGATGCAGGCTGTACGCTAAACGTAAAAAATTGTCTGCATCTGGGCCGTTATACCTAACCAGCCAGAATCCTGTACGAGGAACTTCTTCCTGGGTAACTGCATTAATAGCTGACTCGGGTAGCACTAAAGCTAAGGATTGCACTTTTTGACCGTATAAGTAGGACCCATTAAATTTCCATTGAGACCAGTCTCTATCTGTATTAAACGTCAAATCGTAAGACGTGCAACTAACTCCGAGGCAAATTACTCCTAGAATCGTTACTAAATATTTTCTCATGCTGTTAGATTTCACTGGATTTGTTTCACGAGCAGTTATATTTCAGAAATTTTAAAGCCGCTTTAGTTTTGTCATAGTTGTCCACACCAAAATAACAAATCTGTACGAACTGTACCAAACGAATGCACATAACTTGTGCTAAGTAAACCAGAATAAATTTATCCCTTATCATGTATATAAGAGAAAACTTAAGTCACGTCATGTAATCTTCAGTTTTATCATGGGGTTACGATGAATTGAAACTGCTGTCCAAACATTAAAATGAAGATTTATGTGTGGATTGCCTGATTTTAATTCAATTTGTTTAATACTCAATCAATGAACTGGCTATCAAGAGTCCAGCAATCGTAAATTATGCTTAGCTGTAAGAATATCTTCTTAGTAACTACGAACGATTATATAATCTCTGAGGATGCTATCAAAATGGGAAAGCAACAAATTTAATTGGCGTGATTTTAAGTAAACAAATTTTGTTCATAATATACGATTTGTATGACATAAAATTGAAAATTACCAAGTTTGCAGGTGCAGTTCAATGAATCTCGATACGGAAAGTAGATTCATTTGATAAAGTATCGCATTGCCCCATGGAATTGCAAACGATCTGATGAATGTCCTTCTCCACATATTAACATGCACCAAGCTTGTAACAATGAAGACTAAGCAGACTTCGTGTGAAAAGGATTCTACGGACACTTTTTGGTTCGCATTAGATAATATGGTTAAGCTAATTTTATTATAATTGAGTTTATTATCCAGGCCATGTTTTCGAGGATTGATGCCATCATATTCCTTGATCCTTTACAGCACTGGTCAGTAAAATAAATTTCGGGAATAAATGCGAACAGGTAGCACAAGTATAATTTGATTTTATTCATAAGCTTGTTACCCAATAAGGTTTACACAAAGGAATTTCTCCGTCATAACAAGATGATGGGACGTAAAAATGCTAAAAATTTTATAACTTAGTATTAAAACAAATAACATGTTGATAAATAAGTGAAGTGTGTTGTTGGTATCGAAAAGTGAATTCCACTCAACTAATTTGTCAAAAAAGGTAAATGATAAAAAAACACTACTTACAGTTCAGAGAGAAATCTATAATATTTCCGGTTAATTTATGTATCTCAATAAATGGAAGCGCAAAAGTGAAGTGAACACACTCCACAGAGTGCTTAGTCAAAGGGAAGCATGTCACTCACAAGATGACCAAGAAAAAACGGAGAAAGAGATAGAGAATGTGTTTGTGGAGTTGGGGCAGGGTCAAAACACGCCACTAGCCTGTTTGTCACCATTTCCGTACAATAACAACAATTATAATATAATGGTTTAAGCGTTTATATAAACAAGTGTTTCATTGCAGAATTAAATGGAATTCTGTAGTTTAAATATGTGTATTATGTATTATATACTGATACAAAGGCGAAAGAGTACGGGTTCATTTTTTCCAGCTCATCGGTTATATATAATATGTGCCTAAGATTCACAATAATCGTAAACATTTAATTGTTTTAATAATAATGCCAACAATACTTATCCAGGATAGTTTGATTTGCACGTTCATTTCTTCAGCGTTTCGCTGAAGGTAATCAGAAAGAAAAAAATTCATGTAGGGCGTACAACCCACATGATTCAAATAAAAAAAGGACTGTCACAAAGCTTACTAATAATAAAAAGATTTGAAAAATTAATTGAGAAAGGAAACATTTTTTAAACCCAGACTAGCTTTAAGCTTTCAGGAATTCGTATCAGCAATTATATCTGCTCCGTACACGACAAACACCTGATATTCGTCTATAATTAATCAATAAAACTTTTTCAACTTCATTTGAGTATATTTTTACATACATATATGCACACAGGTAGTTATAATTTGACGACGTCTTCCTATTAAATTGTTACGTTAATATATTAAACTTAGTCAATTTAATTTTTTTCTTTAAATCTGTGATTTGTATTGTAGGTTATGTAAGTATGTATGTATGCATATCAACTATTTTTTTGTAATGATCACAAAACTTTCTTAGAAGTTACCTTAAATTGTGTTTTGTTGGATTGCCAAAACATTTATGTATATTTTCTTTAGGACAGGACAGGATTAATATTTTTTTTAAATAGTTTGGATTTGTATATAGAACCAGGAGCTTCTGTAAACTCAGCTCAAATATTTTTATGTCAACAAGCACAGTTAATGATATCATGGCATTTTTCCTAGACATAAGTAATTTATAATTGATACATTTTTAAATATACTCTATTGAGTAGAATTAATTAGTAATAGAAGTAGTTGTAGTAGGGTTGGATGCTTGATCCGTGGTTTTTTCTCTCCCTCCATTACTTTTTTTCTTGTGTGTAATGCGGAGACGTAAAATATGAAACAGTTTATGATTAGGATAACACAAATGTCATATATTATATATGGATAATTTGCACGGTTTCCTTTTGTTTTGACAGGGTTTCATTTTCTCAGTTTTCAGTTTTACTAAATATTTTTACACGCTTTCATACCATATCTTCATCGTATCATTAATTTACAACAATATTATAACAACGAACACAGTATCCAACCAAATTGTAAAAAATTTTACCCACCACATTTAAACTCCTTTATTTTGTTCACAAGAACTGGTCTGTAACATCAAAAAATAAAATAAAATGGCTGGCTTCTCTCTCCGTATAATCAGATTTGTTTTAGCGTAAAAGGAGCAGGAGTAACAGTAGTATATATAGTGTATTGAAAAAACAATAGGAGTTCCACGATGCTGATGATAACCGCTGATGATTTCCATTTTATATAACTTAGGTTAAAACTAATCGATAGTTGATGCACGTTAAAAATGTTACAGATAAAAAAACGTAAAGGTGATGTAGAAGAACAACGAAATAAACCATATACACCTATATATCGAAGCAACACTGAAACAAATTGTCGTCCTCTTAGCCACTGCGTGTGCAATACTGAACTTGCCGCGATCAAGATGGAGAGCTCATTTAATTTTTTTTTGTGTATGAAGAAAATTCTTGATTGTATTGCTCCACGGATTACTTAATACATTTTTGTTTTCCTATACAATGATTTTTTCGTGAATGTAATCAATTCACTGATTGCCTAAATAAACTTGAAATTTATACCATCTTGAAATTTCGCACAATCTGCTTCTTTCGAACAGCCTCAAGTCCTGCTGAATTTCTTACAATACAATTTCTCTACTCTTCTTTTTGCCTACACTTGCGTTTCATACATTCATCCGGACACCAGTTTTTCAGTTTTTAGTTAACAGCTTCTATGCACACAAACATCACATTCTACAATCCTTGGGCATCCAGCACGGTAGATTATTTTTTCATTTAAACTCTTTTATTTTTTCATTGTTAACTATGTAATGAATAGTTTGGTAGTTGTGATTTCAGTCTTTACAGAAGAGTACATGGCCTTTTCTGTTTTCTGCTCGGCTTCCCCACAGGTGATACCTTGTTAATTTGTTGGACTAAATCGTAGAATATCTGTTACAAAAGTATTTCGTTTTTAGTTAACCACTACTAGTTGAATTAAAAAATTAAATAAGATAAGCAAGCAAGTCTACTTTGGGAAACTTACATCGTTAACATTGATCTTTGCTTTGGCTGAGGTTTCTAGGAAGGTGCAACCAAACGAATTAGCTAAATTAGATCCTTGATCTTTCCCAACAACTCGCTCATCCTCCAGATCACATTTATTGCCCACTAGAACCATTGGGACATTATCTGTATCCTGTAAAACAAACCAAGATGGTAAAGCTCCAAGGAAAATATCATCGCAAAACAATTTATGGGAAGTGAAACGTAAAAATACATGAATAAATGTAAAGTTCGTACTTTAACCCTTAGAATTTGCTCCCTAAGGTCTTGAAGATCGTTAAAGGTTGACTGTGCTGTTATCGAGTACACTAACACAAAACCCTGGCCATTCTTCATATACAGGTCCCTCATGGCGGTAAACTGTTCCTGAAAGGCGAAAATAGAAAACAAATATTAAACCACGTCCAATTTTTTTCAAAACTTGAAGCCTAAGTTTTCCAACTATTATTACTTACTGTGCCCGCAGTGTCCAGAATCTCTAGCATACATTGTTGCCCATCCACTTCAACTTGCTTTCTGTAACTGTCTTCTATCGTAGGATCATACTTTTCCACAAAAATACCTTGAACGAACTGTACTGTAAGAGCTGATTTGCCCACACCTCCACTCCCAAGGACAACAATCTTGTATTCCCTCATTGTCTAATATATTTTCGTCACTGATGTTTCAAAAACGGACCCTTGAAACGGTTAATAAATCTATACAAAATAACCAAAGTTCAAGGATTTTATTTATAAATTCACTAATTCTCAAATTATTCTCTCACAAGACTAATTCTCAAAACCACTATTTTTTTGAAGCAAGTAGGAATAACCCAGAATAGTACCAACGTACAAATCAGTTAGCCAGCTAATATTTTAAAGTAAGCCTGACTTCTCTTCCCTAAAAACTGAACTCTAAATTTTATGATGAGTGTGTGTGTGGTGCCTGGTGTCCGTACGTGTTGGTAAGAATGAAACTCCGTCTGCTCAAACACAAGTGAATTGAATGGGCGATGTCAGTTGTTTTTTCATCATTTCCGCAAGCGCTTACGCGTCACTTTACTGTGAACGTATTTCACGCAGACTATCTCATAGCCAAGCAAACTTTCAGAGTTTCAGAGAAACAAACAGATAGCTCTATATACCCTATCCTATATACCCCTCGTCTTCTACTTCTGCTGCTGTTGCTTCTGCCAGGTTATCACTCTCCTCTCCTCCAAAGTGTACAGGATACAATGTATTAGTATGGTGAGTCAGACAGAGAACCATTTTTCTATATCATCAATATATAATAGCCAAAGCCTTGGCTAAGGCAATTGATTATGCATCCCTATGTATTTACTTGTAAGGAGACTGACTGAGTTAAAAAGAGTTGTTGTTGAGTGCATTATTTCTATGCTCCTTTTAATGTGAAAGCTTCCCCCTCCTCTTAATGCATTTTTAAAAAGTTTATGTGGTCGGTATTCTTGAGTGTACGTGCCTAAGTTAAAACAAGCCAACATTTTAGGAGCAGATCGCTACGAATTCGTAACAATATTGCATTCAAAAATTGATAATAACTTGGAGGATTAGAATATTTCCCATGTCGGAATAAAAACTTAAAAATTAAGTCAATGTCAACACTAACACCACGTTGTGTTGCTTTTCCAGCGTAAAAATCAATTGTATATATTTTACTGGCCAATTTGATGCACTTAACATTTAAACCTTTAAAGTGGACCGTTGAACCTTCGTATCATTAACAACAGAAATGTAAATTTATTCATGAATTTAGATTGACTGGGGTTGCATAAGAAAGACCTTCTCTTTTTATGATATGTCGTTCGTGGAATCAGCAATATTTGATTGACCCGAAATTTCTTGCAGTTCTCAGTATTTAGCTAATGGAGCACATTATTATGTTTATTGATTTAATGATTTAGTTAGAAGCAATTGAGGAAAGTTTAAGATGAATCTTTTTTTAATCCTAAGACTAACAGACGCACGGCACACATGCCCATGTAGTACATTTTGTTTCAACACAACATACAAACTCACGAAGAGAGTTTTAAGAGTGAGGAGAGAGGTTCTACAGTTCTACATAGATAAATGCATATTCATTTCATTTCATTACCTGCTCCCTGTCTGTATCCCGATATTCTTGCGTTGGATTTGGTGATACTGACGGTCTAAGAAGACGAAACAGATACCTGCTCTTCTACAGTATTAGCTAAAACATACAAGCTATATCTTTTGTTATGTTGGATGATGTTTGATAAGTCTGAAAAGAGTATGTAAGCTGCGTTTGCCGTAAATATTGTAGTTTGTCTTTGCTACAAGATTCCTTCGCTTGAGATAAAGGTTCAAGCCAAGTAAAGTGACGCGTAAGCGCTTGCGGAAATGATGAAAAAATAACTGACATCGCCCAGTCAATTCACTTGTGCTGTTGTGCTTGGTTGGGAAGATTCTTTCAATCTTACCTTGCTTACATAACACGGTACATATACAATACACTAAAACACATTCATCATGACTTACATGATCATCACTATCACTGATCATGCATACGATTTTCAAGACTGATGGACTATTACGGATGGAAAGGAGCTCTTAGATATAGGAAATTAATAAGTAAGACCTGAAACATTAATTGATTTAGTCAATTGAGTAGGTATTATTTCAAATTTAAACGACTCACCATATCCGTACAAATTCATATTTTTGAAATTAAAAACTCATCAAAGACCTACAGAAGCACGCGATCAACAACTTAATTATTATGAAGTACTTATACCAACGTAAAATATGTAATGAAATTAAAGTTAAACTTTGGTAAAAAATGGGGAAGGATATCATTCTTGGAACATTTTGCCTCCTCGTTATCTAAGCCAAATCCGACAGTACATGTATTTACTATATAGGGTTTTTTCCTTGTTTCGTAACACTAGCAAAATAAACCATTTCAAAACTTTTGCGTGTGTTTTCCTCCAGTTATGGTGTCATTGAAGAAGTGCTACATAGAGCACAGGCTTCATTTCGGCATTTTCAAAGTCCAAATAGAGTTAGCGAATTTGTACGTAAATACAATACCAGATTGTGTTATTTCATGTTTGTATACTACATTCTATGCAAAACAGTAGACGTAGTAAATGAAGAAGAGTGCTTGTTACTAGAACAGAAACGCTTTCTTCCTTTTTTTGCAGCAGCATAGTATCACTGACAATGAGCAATATTGAATGAAATGAAAATACATTGTGTAAAAAAATGAGGCCATGTAGGAGATGTTGGGGCTGCTGGGAGAGCGTTGTGCTGGCGAAGCTTTACTGTAACTGTACCAAGATTGTAGAGATGCTGAATTCCTGTTTTCGCAAAATAACTTAATTTTATGATGAACAACCGTAGATTTCAGATGCAAGTTAGAGGAATGGCTGAGCCTGAAGTAAAGTGATGTTTTAAGGTAGAATAATATAGTCTTGTTCACTAGAACAAGCCCATTCCAGCCAGAAATGTCAATTAAACTCGAAAGCTGGGCGTAAAGGAAAGAAAGAGTGATGTGTGGGCAGGAGTTTTTTTCTCACACCAATATTGTTTCCAATATTACTACGTTTTGAATAATAAATGCAATTTATTATGAGAAAATGGGCAATCTCAAAGATGCAATTATACGGAAAAGCTTAGAAACCAATCTGTTCCTCAAATTTTCATCCCTCCCTAACCTAATAACCTCTTATCCTAGCTGGAGAGTGGCTAGAACCAAAGTTTTTTTAAACCGTGAAATAGGTAAATTTGCATATTTTCAGATTATCTACCTGTCAATAATTACTGAGGCGCTGTATAACAGTACCTTCGATAAACGTTAAATTACTTATACGCTATTGCGGAGTGTGGAACAGGAAAATGTTTTCAAAATATGGCCAGTCAATTGCCATTCGTCTAAGCTAGCATATAAGATGACTTTCAAAATATTCTATGTTCTCGTAACAACTTGCTTTTTAGCGAGATCGAAGTTGTAAAAGGTGCTCAAATCTGCATACAACATTTGGATGTGCATTCTACAATGATGATGAGTGTTTTGCAAGAATAAATGCAGTCTTTATTACCACTGCTAAATCCTCAACGAAAAAAGTCTCTACATGATGATGATGAGTAATGCTAAAATACCTATGCTGATACAGACGGTTTTCTAGTTATGCAAAAAAAAGAATCACAACAAACCTTCCTCAACAATTCTTAGCAACTAGTGCGGTAGTGTACATATATTTGCAATGACACAAAACAGCAAAGACAGTGGAAATGAGTCACGTCATTTCACCTAAGGACTTCTGTCTCTCTTTGATTTTATTTTTTGTTTATTATCAGAAAACACATATTGCATTCAATGCTTCAATGGATCTACGTTTCTCGTTCTCTCCCTTTCAAAATTGAACTGTTTGAGGGATGATGAAATAAATGTTGAGATGAGACTAAGCAGAGCTCGCAAACTCAAGTTAAATCCAACTGAGAGAATTCCAAAGTAGTGCATGACATTTCATTGACGTTTGGGCTCATGATAAAATTCGATCATCCTCGTTTTAGACTTTGTGATTCCCGGAAGTGAACAGAGAGGCGGAAACACATATCCGTGACATTCTTGAGCACTTAATAAGTAAATTATTCTCCCACTTGTTTTGCTTCAATGGTGAAATATAAATACGTAATCAAACGCTAACCACTGAAATGGGTGCATAGTTCAGTTTACTACGTAGTTTTTGCATTTATCTTCATCTTGTCGTTTCTTTTTTTGTGGGCATTTCGTAAACTACAGAGGATCATTCGTCATGATCATGATGATGACTAATAATCATAATTTGTTCACTTCCATTCGCACTTCAATTTCGAAAGCCGTAAAACACACAGCCGAGAGTCGAACAAATGTAAGGGGAACTCTTGTTCTTTGAAAATTCTTATTCTTAATCATGCTTCTTCTCTCATTTCAAGCCTGAGTACATAACAAGCAGTTTTGAATTTTTGAGCAACTGTAGTATGCATAAGAC
>JAANSQ010003014.1:0-10814 GCA_036850885.1 Lepidocyrtinus dapeste
TATAAACTATATTTTTGGGGAAAGTGTAGCATGCATGTAATTCCTAATAACACTTTCTACTTGGCATTTTAATAGAATAACAAATTGTCGGGGGCAGCCCCTCTCTCGTAAAATATTATACACAGAGATGCATTCATTTTCTCTATCATTATTTGACCGATTAGACAAGTGTAGAAAAAGGCAAAAAAAAAATTAGTTTGGTAGGCTTCTCTACGCTTTTGCTTTTCTCCTTGGAGAATTTTCGCTACAATCTGGTAACAGGCGATAATCATCAATGCATAAAAAGAAGGGAGAAGTGAGATAATATATAGTGCTATGTGTCCATGGCGCACTTCCATGATCCAGCGATGATTTATAATGGGAAATAATTTGCAGACATAAATATAAATATGAAGAGGAAGAAAGAGAGAGAGAGCAAAAAACATACATTCATATGAACATTATAAGTAAAATGGGGGATATATCTTGTCCGGGAAAGTTATAAAGAAGCCTTAGAAATTGCTCGGTTGAACTATGAGCTTAGAGGGAGAGAGTCCTTTTTAGCTTAAGCCATTCTAGCGGAATACCAAATTGACTTCCTTTTCATACTTTCTGGAAACTATTCTTTTGCCTCATTTATGTACAAAGCTGTTGGAAAAGTACAAAAGAATATGAATAGGGGAATCCTAAGATATACATACCCATTCGTTATAAAAGAGTTTAAAGTTTAGAGAGTAGCATCACGAGTGATTTTTAATTTGATCTGAAGAGCAAAGTTTTTCTATTTTGAAATAAAAAAGGAAACAAGTTTCTCGTCGGAGGGTAAGGGTGTAGCAAGTAATTGCTTTAAAATTTTTCCCTTGGTGTAAGAACGTACAGTTTTGCTCTAATAGCTTTATATATTCTCAGTTTTAACGTGGTAATTTGCGGATATTATCATCATAATTTTCCACCATCTTGAAAGTCAAACATTTTCTACCTTGATAATTAAATTTCAGCGGTGGGTCCAATTCTAAGGGAATTTATAGGGGAAAGGGAGCGTGTCTTTTTTGACTATGGCCATTACACGCCAGGTAAGTTGAATCTTACTAGAGTAAAAGTAGTCTCATCTAAGCTTAAGCGGGCTAGACAATTAAAAACTATTCATAATTTTCATGTTTTTATTAAAAGCCAACTAAAGCTTTACCGTATATGAAGGCTCAAATTAAGGCGTAAAATATTCATCTATTGCAATCACGGAATGCTTTCATTAGTGTAACTTCATACTATAAATGCCTACTAGTTTGGGAAATTAAGGTGGCGAATCATGTATTCATGCCCATGCTTCGCTCTATTTAACTTTCTCTTACTCTCTCCCGGTTGTTTTTTCCTATGTGCCGTAACCGTTCCAGACAGAGATAGATGAATCAGATGGGGGAGCACCAGATCAAAAACGCATTGACCTGGATGATTTTTATCCGTATGTTGGAGAGTATGGCAAATATCAGAAGCTATTAACCTGGCTAATCGTGCTCCCTGCATGTATCCCGTGCGGCCTTCAAGGCTTTAATCAACTTTTCATGGCTGAAGATGTGGCCCATTGGTGTCGACTCCCTGACTTTCTCCTCTCTTCTACCAACTTTACCATGGAACAATTAAAGGCTCTCGCGATACCTAAGGATTCAGAGGTACGATTTAGACGCAAAAGTATCTTGGCACGTACTGAGGTAATTCTACGGATGATGAGAGCAAACTGTAATGGATATGAAACTAAAAAAAACTCAAAGTTACATCTTATATATCCTAGATGAAAGAGCGAGAGAGGGGTATCCCAAAAAAGGGAAAGGGGAATACATGGAAGGGCTTTTAAGAGCTAAAACTAAAAAAGGAAAAAGTTTAAAGAGATGAGTTTTGGACCAAATGGTCTATTACAACTTTTAAAGTTGCTACTTTATCCATCCAAGGTGTTTTATTTTAGAACTACTTGATGATTCCTAATCCACTTTTGACTGTGGAGTCTAGTGTATATGGACTCCTTTTGTTAATGTAAAACAATTCGTCCAATAACTTGAAAAGAATACTTTTGCTCCTGGCATTGATTATTCGTTAAGTGCGTTGTGACAGTGCTTTGAATAACTAAACGTAATTTATGAAACAATTTTAATTTTCAACTAATAATAGCTCTTAAGGCATTAACCAATTTCATTAAGGGGAAATTAATGATTTGAGTAACTATAAATTAGAAGGGCTCAAATAGGGAACATGGAGACTATAAAGCTTATACATTTTAAGCTTTCTGGTCAAACACAATCAAGAATTACTATTCAACGCCAAATAATAAAAATTGGACTATTGTTCGGTTACATTCATTCAAGATAAGTGGTGAGATATTTTTAATCTTTCACGCGCAGTTTGATATTGATGTTTGTTTTAAATAGAATGTCACTGAAGGCTGTCTTATTTGGGACATCCCGTGGTCTGACCTTACATTCTTCCAGAAACCGGACGATTACAGAATAATGGGAAAACCAGGGAGCGACGAGGAATATTTGGAGCTCTGGGACGAAGTGGAAAGTTTCAAAGAAAATACAAGTGTTATATCTTGCCCTCAAGGCTGGGACTATGAGCTGTCGGAGGATGTACATTATACGATCGTGAAAGATGTACCTTGATATTTCTTAATTAACTCAACTATACAGTTAGAATGAACGTACTTTGAATCTCAGTGATTAATGAATGTTGATTTGTAGTTTGATTTAGTTTGTGGCTTTGACATCTACCCAACTGTGTCTTTACTTCTGTTCAACATTGCTGGAGTGATTGGAGCCTTCATGTTCGGAACCCTAACTGATTTGTAATATATTTTAACAACTTTCTCTTTAATTTTAAACCTGATTGTTATTAATAATCAATATTATTTAAAACAGTATTGGAAGAAAAGCTTCATTTTTTGTCTGCCTTACATTTGAAATGGTGGGAGGAATCGGGTGTATTTTTGCTTTAAACTTCTGGACCTGGACATTATTCCGTTGCCTCATTGGACTCACAGTACCGGCAATCTACCAGATCCCCTTTATAATATGTCTGTCAAACTGCCTAGTTTACTTTTATCTAATTTCGCTCGTCAGATTCTAGATCTTTCGTTTAGTTTTCTAAGAACAATCACAATACTTTTTCTCTAACAAAAATGAATTCAGATGTTTGGTTCGTGTCACATGTCAGAATTAATCTGTTGCAGGCTTGGAACTGGTAGGGCAAAATTATCGAAGTTTCTTGACAGTGATGACATGCTTGTTTTATGTTGGCGGCATGATGCTCCTTCCATTGATTTCTTGGCTGGAGAGAGACTGGCGAATACTTTCTCTGTACACTACCGTCCCATTCCTTCTTTATTACATTTATATGAAGTAATCAGCACAATAAATCTTGATTTTTTTCCTGCCATAAACATTCTAGCTGTAAATGAGGAAAAAAATGGCGTAAAATTAGAGAAAGTTATGCGAAAAAACATGGTTTATGACAAGCCAACAACAATTTTTTCCAAGCTCAACGTTTTTTTTATTCTTTTTTTCTCTTTATCAGATACTTACCGGAATCGCCGCGCTGGCACACTACCGTCCCATTTCTTCTTTATTACATTTATATGAAGTAATCAGCACAATAAATCTTGATTTTTTTCTGCTGTAAATGAGGAAAAAAATGGCGTAAAATTACAGAAAGTTATGAGAAAAAACATGGTTTATGACAAGCCAACAACAATTTTTTCCAAGCTCAACGTTTTTTTTTATTCTTTTTTTCTCTTTATCAGATACTTACCGGAATCGCCGCGCTGGCTTATTGCCCAAAAGCGTACAAAAGAGGCACTTGATATTCTGGAGAATTTAGCAAAGGTCAATGGCACAGAACTCCCTGAGAAACTGAAAGAAAGGCTTACATTACAGGTTAGTACTTTCATCAAGTCATGAATGAATGATGAAAAATGATGGAATGTTCATGACTAAACTGGATTTACATTTAAAATTTGATTGATGTCTGGAATCTGGAGAATTTAGCAAAGGTCAATGGCACAGAACTTCCTGAGAAACTGAAAGAAAGGCTTACATTACAGGTTAGTACCTCTCACCAAGTCATCCCGCAAAAATGATGGAATGTTTATCGCTAAACTGGATTTACATTTAAAATTTGATTGATGTCTGGAAAGAATGAAAAATCTAAGGAGGACGCAGAATTTAACGGACAAACCAAAGCATCTGTTGGCATCAGGGATCTGTTTCGTACTCCAAATCTTCGCTTGAAAACATGTTTACTCACATTTTGCTGGTAAGAGCAACACATTATTTTTTAGACAGAATGAAATTCCAAATTTTTTTCCTCGGACATACGATATATCCATCTATTATACGTACATGTGGGTTACTGGTTACCTGTTTCAATTGAATTTTGGTCGAAAGGATTGAAAAGAAAAAAAATTCAATCTATTTAGATCACATCGTCTAAGGCAAATATCTTGACGTCTATCTTTCCTCAGCATTTTTTTCCTTGAATTTTTATCCTCATATTATACCTCTTCTTTCAGGTTTGCAAATGCTACAGTTTATGTCGGCCTAAGCTTCTATGGTCCTAGTCTGGGTGAAAACGCATACCTAAGCTTTTTCCTTGGCAGTGCGGTCGAGCTTCCAGGATATTTGGTGTGCTGGATGGTGATGGACAAATGGGGAAGACGATGGCCTCTGTGCCTTGCCATGATTATCGGTGGTATTTTTGACATTGCAACAGTTCTCCTTCCCGAAGGTTAGTTCTTTCAAATATAGGGTGAAAGTTTTCTTTACAATTTACATTGGAATAAAGTGTGGCGCACGTAGTTTGCAGTTTTATTCTATTGGTGAAGCGCAAAAAAAGTGAGTGCTTACTTCACATTTTTTGTTCCTTGAGGAGAAACGAAATGGAGATGGATATCTTTTTTGAAAATAACCAACGTTACTCTGCTACGTATGACTAAACTTTGCAAGAACTCGTGTAAAGTACATGATTGGGAGAATCAAAAATCGCATTTCTTTCATAGTCTCTCATCTTTACTTCAAAGAAGAACCAAAACATAAAATCATTCGTTTGTGGTGTGATTCAGATACAAAAAAAAAAGTTTTGACTCTAGTTCGCAACTTCATTTTTAACCGGCATCATGAAGAGACTTTGTACTTTGTACCTAGAGACAAAATCATGCAGTGTTACAGTTAGTCAACCACAATGCCATGACTATATCTTTTCCCGCCCTCCATCAATATTTTACAAAATCACTGAAGATTCTCGTTACTTTCCGAAACATTTATTGCTACTTTACATTAAAAGTAAAAGCGGGACTGTAATGCATTGAAGTATCCATGCAAGGAAACGTCGGCTTTCTCTTCCGCTCCAACTTTCATTCTCTTTGATTTCACTTCAGCAAAACAAATGTAAAAAAGTACACTTTTTTCTTCTCTTTTTTTGGCATCTTTACTTTCTATTGCTTTCACTTTATTTTTCGTTTTTCGAATCAATAATGCAACCACCATACAAAACCACATTCTTTTTCTCTTCATCCGTTCAACATCATGAAAATGAAAAGGGATTAGAAAAGTGCATGAGATGGAACAAAAACTGACAAAAGGAAAAAAAGGAATGTTGGGATGTTTCTTGGTTGACTGCAGTTGTGCATGTAGAAAATTGTAGAAAATAGAAAATGCAATAATATAGTTTTCATTGGGATCATGTATTCCACTAGAAATGATTATATGAACATGCTGATTGAGATGGACAGCCTGTTATTTTTACAACTGCCCTTTCCGCTTCTATCTATGAAACCATACGCTCCACTGACTCGAATGTAAATGGCGATTCAGAAAAACCCACCAAACCAAATTGCAATATAGCATTGAGACTTCTAAAAAAAGAATCATAATTCATGCTGTCAACTTTTCTAGCTTAATAATCGCAAACATATCAGGAACACGTTTTTCCGTCTGAATTTACATATCATACGATCGTATTACGGAGAGTATCACTTTTGATTATTTTTTGCATCGTTTTCAAAGGCTCTGCTCGTTTTGTATGCAAGTAGCAGCTTTTTGTACCTAAATGCTATCAAATTATCTTCTAACGGAAGTATTTTAGCACGAAACCTTAGGTATTGCCGTTGTCCTCTTCTTTTATATCTAGGTTGCGAATTTTGATCATGGGGTAAAGTTAAATAAATGGAAACCCATTTATTTCTGTTTTGTTTCAAAACCATGAGAATTAGCTAAGCCACTTACCACAGGCTGCGGTAAAGGTTAAAGAAGGTTCAAAGGTAAACGCAGCAATGTACAGTCCATTTACGATCGGTGAGCTATGGTTCTTTGATTTATTTGTACCTAAATGCTATCAAATTATCTTCTAGCGGAAGTATTTTAGCACGAAGCCTTAGGTATTGCCGTTGTCCTCTTCTTTTATATCTAGGTTGCGAATTTGATCATGGGCTAAAGTTAATAAATGGAAACCCATTTATTTCTGTTTTTTGCTAGCAGTTGCTTTGTTTCTAAACCACGAGAATTAGCTAAGCCACTTACCGCAGGCTGCGGTAAAGGTTAAAGAAGGTTCAAAGGTAAACACAGCAATATATAGTCCATTTACGATCGGTGAGCTATGGTTCTTTGATTTTCAAATACGCAAACCAACTATAGAGGTCAAACTACTAAATATACAACACTTTCTTCGTTTAGCTTGATTTAGCATGAAGTAACGTCTCACGCATTTTACAGATACTTCATCATTCCCTTAAAATAGAACCACAATCATCAACATCATCACATTACCAACAAAACAACGCAATCTTTTGATCTTCGTTTTTTTTAAACTAAGGGAAAATGTGTGTTGCATGAAAACGCGGACCAACATCATTTGAAAAAATTTGTGTATATTTTAAGCGAAGAAAGATGGAAAAGCAGGGCATAGGACATGGACTTTATATTTTTTGTTGAGTTGTCTAGTTTTTAAAGAAGCACCACTGAACTCAGCTGAACTCTTGAAGAACAAATCAGCAAAATAAATTCATTCATATACATTCCATAATATTAGGGAAGATAGGAAGGAAAAAAAACGAAGTGAGCTCTGTGGGGAGACAAGGCAATAAATAATGTTCGTATTGTTGCCACTTCTGTTGAGAGTAATAATTTATAGCCTAGTTGTAGCATGGTAGTACTAGCGTGTGGTACTTACAAAGCTACCTTCTTACTATTATCCCGAACATAACTTATGTAATGTGCTGATCTACCAAAAAAAAAACGCGCTACCCTTATTCCAAGATGATGATATTTCTCCATTATTTAAAACGAAGTTTTCTCTCTCTTTGACTTTCCTTTCGTATCTTCAACTTCCGCTCTCAGCCAGATATGTATGTTCCGTATCTTTTGCTTATATTACATTAGGAGTACATAATGTATGTCTTTGAGTCTACTACGTTCCCGCTTCTTCAGGAGGAAACCTATTTCATGCAAGTGCACACAAACTCTTCTCGTAGAAGAAGAATACAAGGGTTTCTGTCAATTTATGCTTAATTTCTACACGCATACGAAATTAGTCTTGGTGGTAGGCATGTTTGGCCTCAATTTATTTATATGATACTCGCCATACTTTCCCAGTTTCAAATGTATCACGCGTGTTGTAAAAAGTATAGCGAATGCCGTTGGGAAATATTATGTAAATATCCATACAAAAGTAAATAGTTACCTGTTTTCCGCTAAAAACGGAAAAACTTTTTAAAAGCATTTACATAAGATGCTTGTACCATTTTTTGAACTGTCAAGACCAGTTTTAGGTATCCTATTGTACGTAGCCGAGAAGTAGCCTTATTACGTAAGTACACTCAAATGTCCAGAGATGCCTTTGTGACTTGGTTTTTAGATCTACCTAGAAGTGTCCTCTGAGTGCCCAACTTATTTTCTCGTTGACACTAGGGGAATTCAAAATGAAATATGAAGGACATGACAGAAGCTGCGTCACTATATTTCTCCTTCAAGTTTTAAGCACATATGCTTGACTTTGATTTTTATGCTAATACTCTTATACAAAATGGCCTTGTCTCTTGTCTCATCCGTTTTTTTCTACTTGCTTGCAGATTCCAACCTACTTCTTATGACTTTCTATTTGATTGCTAAGTTTGGGATATCCGCTTCCTACCTTATTGTGTACCCGTTTGCTGGAGGTAAGTCTGGGAAAAAGTGGCCGTAGACTAAATCCACTTTACTTTTCCTGACGGTTTGTCTCCCTGAAGAAGATATATTCTATTTCCTGCAGATTTTTTTTGATCCATTTCCGCTGCGTATGTGAAAGAGAAAAAATAACTAAACGTACTCTTTTGTAGCTTGAGAGGTTCTGCAAAATTTAAAAACTAGTGGGATGTCACTCTGAAAAAAAATGTTGTTTATCCGCTTAAGAAGGCTTTGATCATTTCGATGTTGTTGTGAAGTTGATGAAAATGTCATTCCTTTTAGTATCGAGAGGAAAATCTCTGTCATTTATAGGAAAGATTTCGAGGGATTTTATTTTTCCGCTTGTGTCATTTCGCATCTAATAAATTAGACTACTTTATCCGTCTTGTATCCAAAGAGCGTATTAGGATTTCAAGGAGTATTACGTAAGTATTGAAACTGTAAAAAATATATTAGTTCTAGATTGATCTAGGTATTCTCTTTACTCAAGTGTAGCAAATGTAGCCAAATGGAAATCCTGTTTGGAAGGAATTTATCAATCTCGTTCTATACTTACAGAACTTGGAACCAACTCTCGTATCGAATCTTAGTACTGCAGTTCCATTAGCCAAATAAAGAATTGCATTATTAAAATAAATTTTAAAATTTATCAATGAGCGTAGGGTTTCGGCCTTTAGTGTTTTTCTGACAGTTCCACAGACCACTAAAACTACACTGATATATCCATTTCCATAATAACAAAAGTGGAAACCTATGTTATTTTCTATTTCATCATTTTTCTTTCTTGCAGAATTGTATCCAACTGAGGTCCGTGGCCTAGGCCTGGGATTCTCAGCGTACATTGGTGGAATCGGCATATGTTGCATCCCTCTCATCAATTATTTGGTAAGTGTGTCAACTCAAGATGCTGATGTATCATGATCGAGAAATTTCCCTGCTGGTACTGCATACACCTAGCCAATACTGTAAGCTATAAATCTTTGCAGAAGTGAAGTCTAAACTTTCGTTTTCTCCGCTTATGGCTTTTATGATATTTTTCGAGATGTAATGCGCTTATTCCTTTATGAAAGCATTTCTAAAGTTGGAATGGGATCGTAAATTTTTCATCCACTTTCACCACAACTATCACTCAAATTTTGCGGAGGAAAGAGAGAGAATGATGAAGTATTGGATTTTCTCTGAAAAGCCAAGAATTTACGTGGCCCAGAATTAACATTAGTTTTAAGTGGGAGCCATTAGCATCATCATCATCTCCCATTTCGTTTGAGTTGAGAGAGATGACAAGGGTGATAAGGAGATAGGCAATTGTTAGAGAGCCCCATTAGATTTCAGAGTGTTACCGGTTAAATAAAAACCTTTTTCAAATCATGAGGGTCTCATTTGCGCTCTTTATGTAAAGCTAAGTATTAACATTGCAAAAATTTTTTGCTTGAATGTAGGTAAAATTGTTTTTCGTAGTAAAGCTATAATTTACTTTTTTTTAGGCTGAGGCGTTTCAAGTAATTCCAAGTTTTACTTATGGATTGCTTTGGGATATCATAGAAAAAGTATTGCTAATATATTCCCTAGTTTCTTGTCTTAGCTTAAAATGAGAATATTTTTACAGAGCAATATTTTTCCTTTGAAACATCTCATGGAATATTCATGACAGTATTGGCATATTGGTATTGCCCATTTTTTTCTGTATGAATAATGAAACAAGGGAAGAGCGCATTTAGTCATCCCACTAGTAATAATGGGCCTTGTTTCCGTGGCTGGTGGGCTGGCTGCTCTACGGCTCCCTGAAACTTTAAACAGCGTCCTACCAACTACGATCGAGGAGGGTGAAGAGTTTGGGAAAGATTTCAAACTTGTGGATTGTTTGAAATGTGTCCCTCCGTCGGTAGCAAGGTGAGTTAGGTCTCGTTTTTTTGTTACAGCCAATTTCCTTGGAAATTCTCCATCCGAGAAAGTGGACAACTTTTAAAAAGTTTGTACCACCACACTAGACTCCCATAAATTTACAGTTTCAATTCTCGGTAAAAACTAAGTGAAAATATTTCCTCCAAGAGATTACATTCTCTTTTCTTAAAGAGCCTACAGTTTTTTGTAGCTAGAGCTGCTTTAGTTTATGGTTTTGTTGTTTGTGTTGAAAGCTCTCCATCCCCCAGTTTGATGGAAGATGGGCTTAGCTTGACCACTGAACCAAGAAATGAGCCACAACACATTCAGTTGACATTACTCCGGCAAAAAATGAGCTTGAAAACTGAAGAAATTCCTTTTGATGCTGGTGGTGCCAAGAGTAACAATAGTGGCAGCCAAGATCAAGGATCAAGAAGAGACGAAGAAGCTCATGAACTAAGCCCATTGCGTGGTAATGAGTTTAGACGGAGCTCGTCCAAAAGGAAGCATTTAATTCGCCAGGGAAGTACACTCGAAGCTCCTACTGACTCTTCTGGCGCTATTATGATAACTCCATGGTGGTAAAATATTAGCCGTCATAGTTTGAAAATATATGGATGTAGTGAAAATAAGTACAATAGATTACAAACATTTTACACTTAAATGTATGATGCTGAAGCATTACTAAATAAAATACAATAAATCACTAAAAATTTATGAAGTTTGTGGTTGCACGAGGGACAACTATCGAAA
>JAANSQ010003015.1:0-10814 GCA_036850885.1 Lepidocyrtinus dapeste
CATTAAAGGAAACTGAGTTTTGCTGAAAGTGTATACTGTATGGATGTATAATAAAGTATACTTTCCCTTAATGAAAACCTTATGATTGGTTTGGTTGATTCTGTATAGGTACGATCTACTAATTAGGTGCATTTGTTACACCCGATTTGGCTTTCAGTACTAGCATAACGAACACTGGTTAAGGCTGTAAGCCCACTGGATTCACTCTTTCCCTATCAGAGTTTTATTCAAGATACTATGGACACTACGAATTAAAAATCGTTTCAAGGAAACACATAAAAACTCTTGATCAATATACCTGGGAAAATAATTTTTTTCTTTGACTCCGATTTCATCCTTATCTTCACATTTTAATGTAACTAACATATTGCAAATCTTTATATGCCACTTTTTGGAATAAAAAGGACCGAAAATGGATATTTTTCATTTTATGATAATTCCTTAGGAATACATGAGCTGATTATGAATAGTCTAACTTTACTCAGGTTCCTCTCGATTCTTAGTGTTTGGGAGTTCCGTAGTACGCTTTTCATGGGAATTAGGAAAAGTAGATACATTAAAGTCAAGAAGAACTAGAAGAAGTCGTTTACTGACAGAGCCAGACTAAGGAGATACAATTGTAAAACAGAGTAGTAGCCATTTCTCGGCTTTTTATTTCAAACTTGAGCCATATGATCTTTTAGTGAGCCAATGTGACTGCGTTTTCTTGGATTAGAAGACACTGGGTATTTCTCTTTTAATATGCGAGTGTGAGCTGCAAAGCTTCACCAGGATTATTGCGAGAAATATAAAGAAAATTTTGGTTCCTTCTGATGCGCTAAAAACTTTCCCGTTGAATGCCCTGCATGGAAGAGAAAAGTAGGATGAGGGAGCTCGAATGGGATACAAAAATACATAATACAGATATACATCCATGGAATTAATGCCTCAGAGTCATGAATTCATGCACACATTTCTAGGAAAGTTTTCGCTTCAGCAAAAGAGAAAGAGGGTCAGAAAGCAAAAAGGGATCACAAGGAGAAAACAATAATGATGCTTTTCTCTCTCCAAAAAACGAATATGATGGGATGAGCTTATGGCACAAATGCTACAGTCTCAACTCCAAAAAAGTGTAACATGCTTTGAATAGTGTTGGTGTTGGAAAAATGATAATTAAAAGGAGGAGGTGTTATAATTTGCTGTGTTCAATGTAGGTAATGAGCAAATAAAAAGGATAATCCTGTGGCGTCGGCATCCTGCCACCTAAACTTGGTATTAGAACTTGGAGGCAGAAGGATATAAGTACTTCTATGGACTGTCATTATTGCCTATAGGAAGCCGTAATGTTTGCCAAAACAGGGGAGCGCAAAGTGGCACCGTGTTATTTATTAGGACGATGATGGGAAAATGGAAACCACATTGATGGGTTGTTGGGGATGATGAGGATCAGAGGGAGAGAAAGGGGAAGACAGATCAATCAAGTTTCGTAAGTCTTTACCAAAAATAAATACCACACGCAGTGTACCTTTCTCTTTCTATAGCAGTAGAAAAACGGCTAGCAGTGAAAGTTCCTAGTTTGGATCTTTACTAAAAGTTGGCAATAAAATGTAGGTGGTCTATGATAAAATGGTTTTGAAGGGAGTTTATATTTTGTATGCATAAATACTTAAAAGGTATCAATCCCTTTACACCACAGGAAAGCCACAAAGAGGAAGGAAAATCTCATGAGAGCAGAACCGCCAACAAAGACTAGTGTCATCCTAAGTGTCGGCTAATTTCCGGGTAAATAAATTCATATGGTCACAGATGATAAAATTCTAATTGTCATAGCTTTTTGTAATGACATAGTCTGCTTAGAATAGTTATGACTATAGTGTCGGTATTTCTCGTACAAAAATAGAATATTGTGAATATAATGTCTAGAATCAATAAATGCGTAAAAATTCGGCCAATTATGTATTCACAGGAACTCATGTAGAATTAATGTGCTAAAAATGGATCAACATAACTGTTTGAACTGGGGGAATAAGATAAAATAGTATAAGGTTCGAGAATTAAATGGATCGAATTTTCAATTTCTTTCTTTTGAATCTTTTTCGTCAGATTTGGAATAGTAAATGAAAAAGTAAACATTTTTATTCGTCTTATATTACGTAAACCCTAAAATAATTATCGGAATGGTTAAACTCAACTCTTTCCTTCTGTAAAATTGTATTCTTTATTAATTTGCAATAGCTTCAAATAAATATTTCAAAGCGAGAACGCATATTAGGTTTTTAAACACTCTAAAAATCCTAAAATTGAAGATTGAGGGTGTAAAAAATTCTGTGTGAACCTATTTCTACAAAAAATCTTATGAAAGAATTACATCAAATGGCTGGATGACATTGATGGTGACAAAATGAAATCCCCATAGGAAAACCAGTTTTACTTTATAGTTTGTACCTTGTTGAACCCCAAACGCTTTAGTGAAAATTGACTCGTACAAATAGAGATGATTGCTATTTTATAGAATTTGACAAATGAAACCTAGAACTAATCTTAAATTAATAGAAATGACACAAGCTTACTTGTTTTGAAGAAATCGTTTTGCTTTTCACTTACAAAGGAATCAAGTGAAACATCAGAGGTCGGTGTCAAACGCAGTTTATGCAATTTTTTGTTTACAGGCCAACACTTCTCACACAAAACTCACACTTTCACTTGGACAAAAAAAAATTAGACAAATAAGAAGAATGAACACTTGTCGAATCTTTGACTTATTGGGGCATTCAAATCATTCCGAATACTTTTCTAGCTTTGTATCGTCCCACCAAGAAATTTAAAAACTGTTAATCTTAAGAAACGTTACAGTTACAACAGTACTTTCTTTTCAAGGTAAACTTTTCTTGGGACGTGTGTAGTCTAGAAAAGGAACAAAGGAAAAAGTATTCCCTTTTCCATAACCTATGTACATGTCAGGAATGCATTTGACACTGATGCCGTAATTTCCCAATTTATTTCTAGCCTAAGCCAAATGTCAATAGGATACTACTTTATTTTATACAAGATTTCCTCTTCCCGTCCAAAATAACGCCTAAAAATAATGAAGAACCCGAGCTGGATTTTTTTCCTGGAGAGTAGCAAGTAGGACTGAATTTAAGAAGAAAACTCAAAAAGAAATCCAGCACGAGATAAGGCAGATTTTGGACTGCTCTTTACTGCCTCTGTCGACGCTGCCTCCCAGCCAGCTTTTTCCAATCCTCCATCAACCACTGTTTTCTTCATACTCCCTTTGAAATGGAAAGTGAAAGAATAGAAGCTAAAGGAAAAAGCCCTAGCAAACAAGGGAAGCTCTTGGATGGTGGTAGAAGGATAGACTTTTTTTTGGATGGTGGCGATATGAGTAAAATAAAATAGTCAAGATCCTTGGAAAAGAGGAGTGGGGAAAATAGACTACCCTTTTCCCTATTAAATACAATTCATACTTATGCATCTACAATTTTTATATATTCATCCAATCCAACCAGTGCAACAAAAAAAATGCCGGAACTCTGTAGCTTAGGGAAATGTAAGGCAGATAGAAATTCGCAATATATACACGCATAAGTTTCTCTTTATTAGGAGAGGGTCCTTCGACTCAAGATATGACGGTACTTTTTCTCCTAGTGATGACGACAAACTATTTTATACGATACTCCCAAAGTACATATCTCCCACGATGAAAAATCTAGCTAAAGTAAATGAATATATATGAAAAGCTTTTATTCTAGTCCGCCTAACCGGACGCGCACACCAAGAAAATAATGGTGCTCACATAATTCAAGCATTTTCTGAGGGTTATTTTTTATATGAAATTTTGGGAGACTTACACCGACCTAAAACACTAGAGTTTTGAGCCCATGCAAGAAGAAAAAAAAACTTCCAACTTTTTTCCATTTCAGACAAACCCTGGGAAAATACAGGAAGAGTGAAGAGGAGAAACAAGTAAAGAACGAGCCGTGTGAGTAGGATAGAGTAAAGTGCAGAGAAAATACTATGCAATGTAGGAATCCCTGAACGCATTCTACATATTACGTAAGCTTTCACTGTAAGGCATTCGATTCAAGGGCCTATGACAACGATGATGATAACGATTTCGCCATGTCTTTCTCCAGGAAAGTTATAAACCGCGCAGTTTACTGCATATTGTGGTCTTAGTTGAAGGTACTATGGCAAAATGCAAAGTTAGACAAGTTCATACAGAACTGACATTTTTGTTCTCATTACAAACCGGTTACATCCTGTATTCCCTACTCTCCTCTTTGAAAATTACTGTTATGATCGTTAGGCTATGATGATGGTGGTGGTGGCACAAGAGAAAGCAGTTTTCTCTCTGGTGATAGAAGAGTGGTGGTGGTAAGCGGTTCTGATGATATCAGATAGTGCAAGTGAAAAATGCTATATATTTTTTATGTTTGGGTTTGTACTTCACTGGAGAAAAGAGGTCCTTAGCGGTACTTCACTGAGACTACTTTAAAAATTACACTTGGAGGAGAAAGGACGACTTTTGGGAAGAGATGATAGGCGTAAGCTAAAGGGAAAGCTGAAGGGTACAAAGGAATTCGTATTTGATTCAAGCATTGAATCGAATATCGCCGACGTACAGGGCTAAAAACTGCTGCAGTTTATCGTGTTAAACTAATTTAGCAATGTGCTCTCTCGCAAATAATTTATTAAATGCATACTTTCCAAGGAAAGAATTATATAATTATACTAATTTCAGCGAAACCATCCTATCTACTTTGAGCTTCACCGTTCGAGGCAACACGTCGTTAGCATTCTAATGTTTGCAAATAAATAACATACTTTCTTTTTTTTTNCGTTCGAGGCAACACGTCGTTAGCATTCTAATGTTTGCAAATAAATAACATACTTTCTTTTTTTTTTTTGGAAACTATGGTATAAAATAATATGAAATTCCGTCAGAACGTTCCATTTAACTGGGACATATCATGCAATCCGTACGAAGAGAGAAACTGCATGGTTCCTAAAGGATACAGTATCATCATCCTGTTCACGAAATGGCATCAACAGAAGCTGAGTTAGTGTTTGCTGGAATGGTTCTTAGCCTATTTTTGGTGCTCGCTTTTTTCAATGAAAAATTGGAGAAAGCTAAACGCTCAACTCACAGGGAGTAACACAAACGAAAGAAATGAAAGAAGGCCACGAGACTAGAGTTAGAAGAGGACATTCTTTGCCCTGAAAAAAAATAATGGATAGATATATCACAACGGCAAACTCTTGCCACTGCCATCCATGTTGTCATCTAGATTTAGAAAAAACGACCCGGTTCCCCTATATGAAAAATACCACGAAGTGTAGAGCACACTTTTGGAAAGTAAACGCTAACGTATTGTACCTATTATGCATCTTGGAAAATATGATGTCCTCTTTGTCCTCTAACGTAACATTCTAGAGATTTTTAACAGAAGTCCTAATACAATTAGTTTTTCGTGTAAAAAACCTTGGCTAAAAATAAAATTGGTACAGTAATGAAAACAAAGTATCTCAGAGAAAAGGAAAGTATAGCCTACTACACAAAAAAATTGGAGAAGATTCTCGGGGAAAAAAATTCTCTCCTTGGAACGTTTCTGTTCGTAAAGAAGTTAAGCTAATTCTATCATTCCGTGATGGAAACGGATGCACTTTGAGAATACTGCCTTCGAACGAATATAAAATAGTTTAAAGAGAAGCTACATAACCTAGTTAAATTTTATTCGTTTCAAAGCCTTTCCCGCCGGGCAGTGGGGCTATATAAGACCAAACACGCGTGGGAATGATTTGTGAGATGTGAAGTTTACAAAATACATTTCATGACTCAGCAGACGTCAAAGAGATGAAAGGGATAACATTTCGAAAAGAGTTATCAATTACCCAATTCTAAACCACTGTAGTTGTGTTAAGTTCTTAGACTTTTTGAAGGTTTATAGGGGACGGAAATAAATCATTTGGTTTTCTTTTGCCTTAAAAGTAACCACAGATTTACGACGAGGTAATGTAAATGAACGAGTTGCTACAGAATGAAACGAATGAAAATACCCAAGTTTGGTTTTCCAATTGTGTACTTACCCACTTTACAAAAGCTTGGCTACAAACAAGCTCTTTTCCTGAAAACTAAGTAAGCAGTTTTGGCAACATTAATTTCTAAGTTGGATGTTTTGTCAACACATAACGAATATAAGTTTCTGCTGTATGCCACCTACACGATATTAAATGGATGAATGGTAAAAGTCATTCAATTTATATGAAGGCGGAAGTGCAAAACTTTAAGCGAAAGTGAAACCCTTTATTAGAAAGTTAGTGCTTTTCCTAGAAAAACTTTACATTTGGATTAGTGAGATAGTGTACGTATAGGTACCGGGTTGCTATTAATGCCAAGTTTAGATGAGAAAGAAAGGGGAAAAAGTTTCTTCTTTAGAGGAGTAATAAACGATGCTTGAAAGTACCCTACACCTCCCAATATTTTGTATAGCAAAAAGAAAATACTCTAGCTTATCTCTAGTGTCTCACAATTTTGATAATGATTCTGTAGAAATAACTTTGTTCCAAAAAAGATTACATGATACCTATGTTATTATTTCTATTACTCCATGGGAGGGGAAATGATGATATTATTATCATTTTATAGTGTTGCATCGCAGAAAAGAAGCTGCTGGATGGATATTATCGAGATGTTTGGTAAAGTCATCATTCGTTATTACGTAGCTGAGTATTAGTTTTGAAATGTCCGTCCGTCCTCTGAAAGTTTTTTAAATTACAACCTATAGCTTGTGTTAGCTCATGCGAAATATATACCTATTGACCTATTTGCATTAACCCGGGCAGATCAATTTTTTTATGTTAATAAATAGGGACTTTATTCAATCTTTTAAACCAAACCATTGAGTCAGTTCAAACAAACACTGCAGTGCTTTCAAAATCTCTTTTCAGCTACGTTTTTACCAGCTTTAATAATATTGCCATTTGCGTTGGAAGCATTAAAAATATCATCGATTTAGGATAAGTGTTATTTCTACTTTGGCCTATGCCTTACTTTGTTTAGGTTTTAAGATGAGAAATGAATTTCACTACATGCCGCACTCTCTGGTATAAAGGTAACAACAGTACACATATTCAATTTTTACTAGTGGTGAAATGTTACCGTTAGGTAATAATAAGAAAGTATAAAACAGAGAGTTGGAGTCTGGTGACTTTGTATTCTTTTACTCTATTTTCATCCTTTTTTATTGCCATCATGCCACCAACAATGGTACCAGTAGAGTACCACCAACAACAAAAAAACTACTACGAATAGACGGATGCTTACTCACTATCCCCCATCTTTTCTGTCTTTTTCGAGAGAGGAAAGTTTCACTTTATTTTAGATTCTAGAGAGGCAAAGAGGATGAACCTTACGTGATAGTGGCAGTATTTAAGTAGTAAAAAGTAGGAAAAAAGAATCTTTGAAAGGTAAATCTTTTAATATTTCCTACGCTCTTTGTGTGAGCAATGAAATGAAAAAAGAGAAAAGCGATGTAAGTAGTAAAAGTATGAGATTATTTTATACGTATACATGACAAACTTATTAAGAAGTAAAGGGAGCTAAAAGGGGAAACTTTTTAGTTGTTTACCAAGTAAACTAAAAGACGATAGGGAAGAAAGTAAACTTTTTTTTAGAGTAAAATACACCGCTTTGTAATTGCCCTACTGTTGTACAGGAATGTCTGGATGTAACCAGCCCTTAATCTTTAGACTCTGGGGAATATTAAAGCTGGAAGGTATCCTTGAAGTCCGACTGCAGACATTGTGTTTTTAATTGTCTTAATCTAATTTTTTTCAGATGCTAAACAAACTGGAACATCGAAACGAAATTTCAAGATGTAATCATTTCATGAATTGTAGATTTATGTTAAAAAGGCTTCTAGATAGAATTCCTATCCAACGTAGATTGGACGGAGAGTGATTTTAATTTTAGGTACTTTACTTTCAGTATCTTTGCCAATAAAATTATGCAAGATGACGGTAGCAAAATAGAAGAAGCAGAACGTTTCAATTCTTCAGCTTCCATAGTTGCATTGAAATTGGGACTGCTGGATGAAAAGACATCTAGAGTGAAATAGAGAAAGTCCCAGTAACTTTATCTCAGTAAAGTTTAGAGATCACGCTAGAAAGTGTGATAATGGCACCTATATAAGCTGATACGTTAATATGAAATGGGAACAAAATCCAAATTTGTAGCTTCAAGTGATATCAAAGTACAAAAATATTTTTCAGCGTCGGAAAGCAAATTTCGTTAAGCCACGATTAATGAAAATTTTGAATAGATAAAAAAATACTGTAATCACAAGAAGGAAATTGAAGCCTGAAAATGCTATAAAGAAAGTATTATGAGCTTTTTCGCCAAATTTATTTGTTCATCCACGTTAGACTGATTTTTTTCCATACATTTAAAATATAATATTCTGTTACCTAAAACTTTAGACTGACTACATTAGCAAAATAATTTATCCGGTTATTGATACACGCTGGAGTGTAAACGATATTTACATTAGCCCTCATTTTAAAGTACACTGGAAATGTACGAAACCAGAGTGTAATTGAAATTGGATCATTTCTTTCATACTTTTTGGCAATCATGTAAACTTATGTACATATTATCCTATAGACTGTCCCCATCATCGGACGTTTCGCAGTTTTTACTCCGGTTATCTCGTGATGAGTCTAACAGTCTAATCTCTTGCATGACTTTGTGTACCGTTGAGATTTGCAGGACTTCATCTTCGTCCTCAAAAGAGAGAATACCATCTTCTTCTGAGTTTTCATTACTTTCCCGGCTAGGCTTTCTCTTTTTATTTTTCATAATGGCGATTCTCGAAGGTCCACATTCACTATGAAATACTTTGCTATGTTGCATCTTATTACTAGCTGAATAGACCGAATTGTAGTTGTCACCACCGCTATAAGCGGACATATTCAATTTGCCTGAGCAACCACTCGTGCTCGTGTTAGTCAAACAACTTGAGTCTCCTACTTTGTATCGAGATTGTGAGGTAGTCGTTCCAGGTCTAGAAGCGGGTGTGTGCTGATTGCGCTCACAATACGTATTTACGGAGGATGTGACCCCCGCTCTGGGAGCGTTGCCTGTGGAACCACATCTACAGTCCTCGTTAACTATTGAGCGTTCGTTCGTTCGACCTCGTTGATTTCGCATTCGCTTTTGCGCAGCCTCGTTGACTAAAATGTACTTGTTGCAGGTGAACATGGACCACAGACCTAGAGCGGCAGTGCCATTATAACAGGAGACAATTACTAGGAAACTAACCCAAAATGTGCCAAAATACTCTTGAACGTCAAAGAAAACAAGGTAGATGAGTAAAGATGAGGTAATTGGGAAGAGAAGTCCTTTTAATATTGAGAATGCAAGGAAGCATTTTTCCCGGCCCTGTAATGAAAGAAAGCATTCATGAATTTCATAGATTTTATTCAAAATTTGTCCTGATACATTAAAAGCAGCTTTACTCACGCTTCTTAACGAACGAAGAGCTCCGTAATTAATAATCAGTGACAGTATCAGGTATACCAAGATTGGATTGATGTGGTTTAAAAGGCCCTGTTGAATAAATAATAAATAATCCATTTAATTCTTAGTGAACATCCATGCATATTTAATGACATGTTTGTATACCTCAAAGAACATAGATTCGACATCTTGACCCATTATGAAGAAAAGTACGAATAAGCCTGAGTATATCACATCGCATGTCTAAAAATCAAACATATCTTAAATCAATTCCATTAAAATGCGTTTCTAGCTTAAAATATTTTTATTACAAAATTTATCAAGGTCCAGAAAGAAGCGCAATCAGAAAGCTCCGAGAAGTATGGATCCACCTCTCTCCAATCAATTTCAATATTTCGAATGGACGATGTACTGCCATGATGCTGGTGATGGTCAGTTGGATAATAAGAGCGGAGAATTCCACTATTAACGTTATTACTGTTTTCTTCAACGTCACAGCAACTTTGCCTTTGCTCAGAGGCTGTCGCTCTTCTTCCATCTTCGCTCCCGTCAAGAGACTCCATCCTGCTTTCCTTTTCCTCATCTGAGCATATGGACGCTAATTGGTGTAGATTGTTTTTCTCGTCTTGATTGCGATAAAACTTATTCTTTATATCTGAAAGGTGACACTTTGTTTGAACTTTTCCGAATAACCATCAAAAATTAAATTTTAAGCTGAGTAAGTTATCAATACTGCTTTCAAGACAATGACTGAACACTATTACATTTTTTCTCTAGAGTAATTTTTACGAGATCTTTTGAGTATGTTAAATAATAGCTACAACAATAAAAAAAATTTACAAAGCACTAAAATATATTTTCAAACTTCAGTTTTCACTTTAACTCCTCCACACCGACACGTTCTCTTGCTGAGAGAAAGCTTAGAATAAAAGATGCCTTGGAGTATACACCGCCACAACGGAAATGTACAATTTCCCATGTGATTCTACCTTTTCATTTATCTGATCTCTAGGTTATACTATACTAACAAATTGAGAAACAGTCTCTCTTTCTCTCGTACTTCTCACTTTCCTCAGAGAAAGATGAGAAGGCAGTATGGAACGAACAGATCGGTTATCCTCTGAATACCTATGTGCTTATGCACACACACACACTCCAGCTATCTTTCTCCCTCGTTACGACTCAAAGGCAAACTTACTTTAGTATTTCACTGGCGGATGTTTTTGAGGTCGAGAAAGAGATGATGATGTAAAAAAATGGATAAAGAGAATCGTAGTATAAAGTCCTGGACCTGTGTTCTCTTAGTTATCCTATG
>JAANSQ010003016.1:0-10809 GCA_036850885.1 Lepidocyrtinus dapeste
AGTTAGGTAATTGACGAGGAGAAAAAACCGTCTAATACAGTATTGATATCGCCGGTATCGAGCTAAGGATCTTCTAATGAATCTGAATTGAATGAATTTTACTATTTCAAGAATCAGCATAAAAACTTGGTTTACCTTGTTAATTCCAATGTAACCGCACCCTTTCATTTAAGTGAGTAGACGTAATAATACCTCCGTAGACATCCTGAATTAAGTAACGCAAAATTATACGTAGTTATGTAGCAATGCTTGAGTCTAATAATTGGGTGTAAAAAGTGGTTTAAAATGGGTTTGTTTTACACTGTTCCAGTGATCATTGAGGCAGTGACTTTTCAATGATGACCCAGAGTCTAAAATCCATCACAAAAGAACAGACAACAATGCAATGCTACATGCAACTCATGCAGTTCAAAAATGACCATGCACTTTTAGCCCACACACAAACCTTCTCCTCTCCATTGTCTATATCATGCTAATAAATTGGACTTGCTAAACGGGGTCCCATCACTAATAATAGGTTTAGGTCCCAAAATTTCAGGGATAAATATAAAATGATGGCTTAATACAAGCGATAACGCTGTTTTTGTCAAGGACTATACTTTACATAATACCTTGCATGATACAAATCTCAAGTTTAAGTGATTGATAGCACAATGTTACGGTTATAGAACAACAAACACTTTTTGTCTTCGATCGATAAAAATTAATGTATATTGGCTGTTTAAAGTACAATCTATATTGTTGGAGCATATGTTATGTCATATTATGCAATTTTTAAGCGTTTTGAAATCATAACACAATCATAACTATTATCTACAATCTAAATTGTAGAAAACTTTTACTTTTGGTGATGTTGCGCGAGTCGAAAAAATTGGTATTAAATTTTCTACGTGTAAAAGGGACTTTAGAAGGCACACGTATTAAGTATTTAAACTTGACCCTTAGTCAGTTTAGCCTATGGTATATCCATCAATTCAATTAGTCGCCTACTTGAAGATCTATGTAGCTCAACTAGTGAACTACAAGTGTGTAATAGATAAAAAGAGGTGGGGCCCATGGACCCAGTGTCTATGCGCGATTTTTTGTAGGGACAGGTATACAGGCATAAAAAACGAGGTGGATTAGGTACCAATTCAAAATTTGGAAAGGATTAAAACAAGACTGAAGAATGAGGAATGGAATGCAAAACACTATCATTTGACTATAGTGGGATAACAATGCTTCAATTTCAATTGTTACAGCATACCTTAGGATTAAGTCATTACAAGACGTAATTGGCTATATAACAAAGGAAGATATAAACTCAAAAATTCAGATAGGCTTTGATCACCTACGTAGGACCTGTCAATTTTTATGAAAAAATTGATCAATATATAAAAAATGACTTCTGAAAGATCAAGCAAGAGAAGGAGCCCTTGACGTTGACATTCTCTATGTTTATCAGAGAAGTTAAAAGGAATGTAGCTCATTAATGCCCACTTTTCTGCAACTCAATTTACTCATATCTTGTGTGATTGGAGGGGACCATATGCATATTATCTATTAATTTTAGACTCTTCCTACTGATACGCTGGCCCTGATCTATTCAGCAGCGTGTCGTGGGAATTTATAGCTTCTTTCTTATTTTTTCACTCTCAAAATGCAATAAAATTTTTGGATACCAACGATTCCATCATGGATCTCTGATATGGCTGTAGCCTTGCATCTGCTTGATAAAAGTCTAGCTTTTACAGCTGCAAGAGTCGTGCTAGACAAGAGGCGTACCCAACTCAAATGTAAATTTTATACGTGCAACGCTATTTGTCATCAAGTTATCTTAGGACGATTTTTTTCCTAGGAATGGAATTTTATTGCTATTTCACAATATATTTTTTTATGAAAAAAATAATCCATTCAATCGGATTTGATAAAATGCCAGAACTAGATTGATTTGATGCAAATTATTTCAGGCATCGACTTGAAGTCTAATCCTCCCGGAGGTAAAAAAATAATTCATATATGAAACTTTTTAAAATCGATTATTATAATTAATTTTTTTGAAGTATAAAAATGCGTCAGCATGGTCAATCCAAACGAATAATATATTAAAAATGCCAGAACTAGATTGATTTTATGCAAAGTATTTCAGGCATCGACTTGAAGTCTAATCCTCCCGGAGGTAAAAAATAATACATACATGAAACTTTTAAAAATCGTTTATCATAATTAATTTTTTTGAAGTACAAAAATGCGTCAGCATGGTCAATCCAAACGAATAATATATTAACACTACCTGTGTTGCCGATAATGATAGTGTTTGGCTTCTTTTCATTCTTAAGTAGATCTCATCACATCACTTCATCATGAATGACAAAGAGTGCATATCAGGTTACTTCATCTGCACCAACGCGTCATCCCCAAAAATAATAATAGTCTTTAATCCTATTTGCTATTTACAAATCACATTTTATAATAATGCAATCAGGCACAATATTAAAGTAATCTCACTAAAGAAGATTTTTTGCTTATTTAAATCCCTAGATCAGATCTAACATTTGCATTTCAGTTTTGGTGTGTGGCGAATCCCAGAAGCCAAATTGAAAATCATTGGATTGTACATACACGCAACTGGAAAACAAAAGAGTAATAGCATCTTAATGAAGCATAAATGCCTCAATGACCAGTAAACACATTCCATCTTTTTTTACTTCTATCAACATTCCATGTAGACTCTCAGCAGAGCACTTCACACTCCTTTTGATAGATTTCCCTGTTCATGAGTTCCGAAATGTGAAGGGCTCTTGGCTCTTGAGTTGGCGTTCCGCATTGCAAAGCGATGCATTTCTTTCTTTGCTGGTGCTCTTCACTCGACTCCACTTAAACTTGACTACTCCACGTGATAAAAATCATATAGAATTTTTATAAAGAGTGTATCGCATTCGCTAAAAGTAACATCCTTATTCATTTTCACGACTTGGCGAACCCCAGCCAAGTTACTAGCTTGACTGACGTGATCATTTATTTTCCTATGGAGCGTACTATATTAGCGCGTGGTGTGATATGTGATGTCTTCATTGAAAAATACATTCTATCAATTACATTTTACAATGCAACATGCCTAAATTCATAATTGCACTCTTTTGAGCCATGACAGTGAAATACTGCCTCGATGTCGCATTATCCAAATGAACTTTTTTTTCTCAAGTTCAAGTTGAAGGTAGCAATTTTGATCAGGACGAGACAAATGCAGAAATAATAGACGAATGAAGAGACAAAACGATTATTTATAAATTTTTGCATATATTTATTTGTAATGAACACACAAAAACAATTTATTCCTCCAGAATAAAACAAAACGGAATATTATCCTCAAGAAAAAATGTGAAGATGTTCTTTTCTTCTCAGGTGATATTCCCTTCCCCAAAAAAAATTTGGCAACGTAATTTTAAAATTACGATCATTGCTAAATATTAAACATTATATTCATCTGATTCCATTGTCATCCATACAATATACAATTTACAAGTTTCTCCTCACAAAAAAACAATAAATAAGTTTTGTTAGCGTTAAGAACTTAACTAAAATAAACTGGCTAGTCCAATAAGTGTTCGTTTGTAAAAAAAGTCAAGGTATGAAAGTTATTTACAGTCGAGAAATAAATAAATAAGGGGTTTGGGTATTTTGTATGATCTGTACAAAATAGTACGTACATGGGTATTGGGGAAATTATGTAATCCTGACACCTCTGAGCGGTACTATTCTAACAAGATAATTATTGTACATCTCTAAAAACTATTAAGACTCGGTGATTTTTAAAAAATCAAGTTTTTTTATGGCTTGTTAATAGTATGAGTAATAGTGAATTAATAGTTTACTTCTTGACCCTGTCATAAAGGAATACCTCAATGTTGAAGCGGTTCCTGTTGGGGTCATTGCAGTACATCATGGGATTATCTTGAGATGGGATTTTGAATGCGTTTGGCGTGGTCATTTCAATGTTACTGTTGTCGCAAATGATATCGCCTAAAGTTCTTTTTCTGATTTCCCTGATTTGCTCAGGGCTGAAAGGAGCTGGGTTGGCGCGATGAGTGAAGAAGAATCTGTCTCCATACCTGGCACGGGAGAATTGCAAGGCTTTGAGACAGTTGAAAGTGTGTCCAGTCACGGCATTGGTTACAGGCATTTCTGCGAGTCCACCAGTGAACAAGTCAATGTCGGTTGGGGTTTCGTACAAGCTGCCTAATACTTGCCAGACGTCTTGGGGAATGTTGGAAGGTCTGTTATTCCAAGAGTTGGAGACACCTTGAAGTCCACAGATTTGTCTGTATACGTTGTAGCTTGGGAGTCCGTGTTCTCGAGCTCTTTGCAAGTTTCTAGCGATCAGGTCTCCACCATGGTCCTCGTGCCTTTCACGCAAAAGGAAGTTGGTTACCTCCTCGGTAATGAAAGGATCGTAAGTTTGAGCGTTTTGTTGCATGAGACCGTTCAAAATGTAATCGTAGCCTTGGCCTCCAGCCATAGAGATTTGTTCGGGGTTAAAGAAAGCATCACGGAGTCTGTAACTGTGAATGTCTTGGTAGCCCTTCATCATTCTGATAAGACCGTTAATAAGAGTATGACCGAATCTGTAGGCAGCGTCAGCGAAAGCATGGAAGACAGTTGGGTTCATTTGAGGATTGTAGTCCGAGTATAAAGTATTGTCGTCAAGAGTTAGTCCGTAACGGGCCATGGTAGCATCTCCCAAAATGATAGGGAGGTACTGACCATATACGACATTTTGCCATTCAGCTACAAGAAGACGACGAGCTTCTTGGAAAATGGTTTCGTCATCCCAGTATGGTCTACGAGCGAAAATTTCATCAGCGAGACGGTTATGCTCACGGAAAAGGAGAGTGTGCATTACAGTCAAAGCAGGCATCTCATTTACACGCTCTTCACCTCCATAGAAAACTCCCATAAACTCGAATTGTTCTCCAGAGGACCTTTGGATTTCGGCAACAGTTGGGAGGAAGTTGGGATTTTGAGAGTTTACCCGAAGTTTTCCTCCACGGAAAGAACGAAGGAGACGGGTGCGTCCGTTCTCAGAAGCGTAAACATGGGATGCATCAACGAAAGCAGTGATAATGTTCATTTGCTCACGAACTCCTTGCAAGTTGGGGAAGCAGTAGGCAGTAGAGCGGGTAAAGTCCATGCAAGTCCTTGGGGTACGGAGCTTGGAAAAGAAGTAGTCATCAGAGGGAAGGTTGATTGGCCAACAATCCATATTCTTGGCGTCAGTAGAACAGCAATGTTTGTCAGCTTCTGGAGTCAAGCTATAAATAATGGAATAAAATTTTAATTATTTGATAACTTTTACTTTCCAAAATCCAAGCTTATGTAATTATGATGTATCAGACGATACTATTTATATTTTACTTACGTCATATCGTGATCTAAAAATTGGCCTACTTGGGGCACCATGTTGGTCATCCTGTTATCTGGGTTCACATGATCTGGATGTACACTTAAACTAACGAGACGAGCATTGGGTAATCTTTGTCCAGGTAGACTTTTTCCAGCACCTCGAGGCTCATTCCAGCCATCCTCATAAACAGCAGGAACCAATCTGTCAAATTGAGTGTAAGACGCCCCCCAATATGGATTTTGAAGATTGTTGCAGGTTCCATCAATGGTCCTGTATCTCGCGTTTGCGTCACACAGAATTGGTTTCCTTTGTTCAGGATAGCATTCGTTTGGCAAACGACCATTCAAGTAGCGTAAAACCTGATCCTTCTGCATGTTGTATCGCTTGGTAAGGATTTCATAAGCCTTGATATGGACATTAGAAATACGTCCAATTTTCTCAGAAAGTGGAGTAAACTTGCAATAGTTATGTCCAGACATTCCATGACCTCCATGATTATGCCCGCGGAGACTGTGACCAAAGGAGTAAGTATAATTACGGTGTCCTTCAGTCTGGTCAATGAACGCCGTGGCTTCAGACAAAGCTGTGGAGTAAGCATTATCCAAATTGTTATCCTGAATGTCGGTCAATCCTGAGCTAAAGCTGGACTGAGGAATGGAAAGTGAATTAATCGATGTAAAGCTATCTGGACTGTAGAAAAATTGGGAGTAGGTACTGGTCGTGGCCAAAACGACCACCAATAATATCGATGATTTCAACATTTTGCTTTATAGTCTATTTTGTAACTCACTGTCACTGGAAAAGTTTTCAACTGATTTTATTATTCACAATAAAACGTTAAACGAATAGCACTTTTATAATATAATCTACTGCAGAGATATTCCCTGTCTGTGCCTGAACACACAGGTCAAGACTCTTCTGAACACTGGACATCCGGTTCAGAATGTGTCTCTTGTTTTATACCCAGAGGTATTTGCGAACGGAAGAAAAAATGCATGAACGCCAAGACAAACATTCAGAGCGTGTGTGTATACGCTGCGCGCTTAAACTCTCTAAAGTAGTTAGGCTAGTATATATTGAACGGTCGTACGCTCTCCAAAAAAGATCTTCTTCGCAGGTGCCATAATAATAATCATTCTGTTATCCCTACAGATTCCATGAGAAAATGCTCTATACATATTCAAAAAAAATGTTACTATGATTTTTGCAGTGCTCAACTAGCCACAAGCTAGGGTATAAGATAGGGTTAAGATGTGCTAAAAAGAGCTACCTGTATAATAATAATGATGTCTAATGGACTTGACATTGGTGACGTCTTTTGAACCCTTCATCTTCACTGTATTCTTAAGCAATACCGCATACATTTACATAAAGGATATGCCAAAGCTGTTGGGTGTTGAGAAAAACGTTGGGCAAAGCAAAAGGAGCTTTAAGAAAGATGACAGCAAAAAATTCTTCTAACGTACATACTCATAAATGAGATGGGATAATGATAATGATGACGAAGTTTGCACTCAGTAGAAGTAACTGAAGTAAGTCGCCCAAACATAATCGCTGTCCACTTGCTTGCTTGGAATAATCCAAGTAGTTCACAAGGGAGGCAAAGCCTTAGTTAAAGAGCAAAACCAAAGTACATAAACTTATAGAGAGTAATAGAGCGAAAACCCGAAATTCTGTACGATAAGCATGTGGGTATAATTCCTAGAGCAAATTCCATTAGCAAATAAACTTCAATTCATTTGTCGAATCATACGCTTCGAAGCCTTTCCAAGTACGTATTTAAGCATTCTTTATGTTGTGGCATTATGAGCATCTTTTTGCAAAATAAAATGACTTTAAGGTATTACCTCAAAATTTTAAGTTAATACGGATGATAGGGTTTATATACTGTAAATGTATAAAATTCTTTTAAGCTGAATGAATATTTCGCTTTTAAAATTTTTTAAAGTCGGTTCCTCTTTTAAAAACAAGTGTGTAACCTTCCTTGTCAGTAGTAGTGCCTGTTAAGCAACAAGTGTAGAAAAATGAGCAGTTTACGCGTAGGCTGATATTATGATGATGCAAATGCAAAATAAGTAAAAGGTAATGCTATGAAGTCATCTAAAAAGGAAAAGTAGCTTCAAAGCGTTTATAATGCCAATAGAAGTCCACCAAAAGATTAGCACTTGATAGCTAGAGTAATATGAATTAGAACACATTGTTTTTTATACTTTACTTAGAGTTTGTGAAGAAGTACCTACAGTTGAGTTCCAAACAGCACGACGTTTTCATTTTATTAATTCATTGGAAAATCTTGTGGCGGACACGATGTAATACGGTGATACACTGAAAGATCCACAGATCCGCATTGTTTTTGATTGCGATCGTCGTGATCTCCTTATAGGCTTTAGTTTAGACGTTAGGCAAGGGTTAGGCACGACCATTGGAATTTTCGCGAGACTGTAGGAAAAAAATTGCAGAGTCAGCAGAGTGGCTAACCCTTTTTCTGCTCGTCAGTCGTTATTAGTCAGTCAAAAGAGCATGAAGGGGCACAATTTCTGTCTGTAAGTCTGTGCGGTCAACATTTTACATTTTTTTACGATGCAGCATTGTTTACTCGTGATGATAATGAATGATATGCTCATGTGACAAGGAGAATTTATAATGCCCCTAGATGAGCGTTTTGTCAACTAAATTGCACATTAAAGGTGCAAAACAATCAATTTTGTGGATTTCCCATTGTTAGAATTTGCATACATACATATTTCAACACAACAATTCATCTCATCACCTTTAGTACTGCATTTTAGCACATTTTCATTGTTTTACTTTAGCTATGGGAATCCTTTGCAGCTCATCCAACCTTTCAGTTTGCCCGCAAGACATTATAGATTTTATTTGGCGTAAAGGCGCCAGTGTAGATATACGAACATTTTGTCCACTTTAAAAAGTCAAGGGTACACAGGAGCTCATCATTAACATGACTAATGCTAATTTCTGTTTGGCAATTAGCATTGAACAAGATTTCTTATTAGACCAGAAATGTTTATTTGAACGTGCGTACAAACATTTAAACTTCTGCAAAATTTGTAGGATTGGAGGAGGCAAGATAGATATTTTTCGATGGGTGTTTGGGTATTTAGATTTAGTAACTCTTACAGGGTCATCTTCATCCTTTAGGTTTGCAAAGTCATTGGTATACTGCAACTGCTTGGAATTGGAAACTATTCATTAATTTTTCTTCAGGTGATTTTTGAGTTGAACGAAAATCGGTAGCTTATTTTGCCGAACAAAATTTGAGATTACGTGCATGATTTAATAGCACAACTCTTAAAATTCAACGAAAATGCCTCACGAGTTTGCAATGTGTTCGGCTGAAATGTCTGACAGAAACACGTATTGGCTATTGGAACTTTTGCCAAGATTTTGGGGTCCACGTACACACAAGACAGAAAATACAAAGGAATTTTCTGGTGAATTGATGTTTTTGAGGCCAGCTAACTACGTTCTGAAGTTTAACCTTCCATAACTCACACCTTTAAGTCATCTTGTTTACTATTAAAGAACCCCCATACATAATTGAATACTTTTGGCATTATTCAGTCAAGAAGATTTCAAAGTACTCATAATCATAATAAAAGTTTCAAGTTTATTAATAATTCAGACCAACATTTTAATTTTCAATTGAGATGACATTTTTATTGTACAAATAGAAATGTTGTACTGAACTGACTGAATCATACCAAGTGTTATGTAGTTTCTGATCAAGTGATATAACCAACCATGTCATAATTTTATATACTCACCTAATTTTTTATGCTTAGGTAGGACTTTTACAGGAAAAAAATAGTTTTTGTCCAAAACAACCTCGTTCATCATTCAGAAAAGCCGATGACAGTCTACTATTCTTTCATACAGACGTTTTTGAGAAAGCTTCACTTCCTAATCGAATAAACCTTGTCATTGCAAACTGTCTAATCAATTTCTGTTATTGGTCATCATTATATCGCAAGTATGCCTGTGGGAACCTACACCTAGTTTTGTAGATTTATTTATATAACTTAATTTACAGAGGGAATTACATAAGGATGTTAATCAACAGTTTTCAAAAAAGGTATGTCTGCAAAATGTTCTTAGGGATTTCAATCAGTTATTAAATTTTAAACAAACCCTTTTCATGCTCCGCAGCTACTACACTTTTTATTTAAAGTTTGTTTAGCCCGTGGTTGCATCTTTCCCCAAATTGTGACATAATCTGGTTTGATTGGCGTGAGGTACCAAGTAAGTTCAAAAAGTTAAAGTATCAAACTATACTCAATCTCTCAATCTCCGTCCTTGGCTGGGTGCTATGCTGTCACTCCTGCCAAATATTTAGAGCTTGTTATATTTTGTCTAGTTAATCTATTTAAAGCTCGCCCTCGCTTGTTCATTTCCCTTTTACTCACTTTCATTTTTATTTCGAACCCACAATATTATGTAGTTTTACGTGACTTTTGTATAAAACAAATATTTTATAACAATTTGCAAATTACTTAATTTGTTACGAAATTCTAAAATCGTAAGCATTTGCTGGAAAATATGCTAAGGGTGGAGATGAAAAATGGGGTCATAAAATGACAAATAATTTTTTATATAGATGTCTAGACAAATTTTTACATTTCAATCACAATAATATGAAAAATAAAGTTTACAAAAACGATAAACCAGAATCAATCAATTTTGCTATAGCATATGATAAAAAGTTTATTTGGTTGACCTACCTAATTGACATGTAGAAATATGGAAGTATACCTTCGTCCAATTAATCTTTGTCCTCTTCCCAGCCAAAATGCGCCTTAGCTGAAGCACATCTCCATAAAAAAGAAAATGTTAACATAAATCCTGTCCATAAGATTGACAATCTATTTTTTACGACCTAAATGAAATATAATTTCTACGCGATTGACATTTAATATCGCGTTTGCGTGGTCGTAATAATTATATGATCATTGCGGAAACATTTCCTGGTGAATCTTTTAAAGCCATGGTCATCCCATCAATTGGCTCTTATTTGACTTTATAGTACAGTTTGTTCTCCATTGGTGGCATGTAAAAGTTGACTAATAGACTACAGATACATGCACCACGTAGGTTGACCTATAGCCCTCGCCACTCATAAACTTGCAGAACAACAAGTCGATTTGACAATAGGCTAAATTAAGAATTTCCAGTTTTAGTTTATTTACGAGCTTCCAAGAGTTGAAGGTGAGGGTTAAATAGGCTATAATGAGAATATCAAAATTAAAATGAGAGCGACAGAGAAGCGAGAGAATGAGAGCGGATGTATTGTACATCAGGGCAACAATGTATATACTTTTCTGTTGCATTCTGCGGCATTACATGGTCAACATGACATTACTTATCCATTTTATTATTTTGCGACTGGCAAGTGCAAAAGGTGATAAACG
>JAANSQ010003017.1:0-10808 GCA_036850885.1 Lepidocyrtinus dapeste
TAGCGAATTTAAGTGGATTATGCTATGACCTATGAATTATGATGCTCATCATTTAGCAGGCAAAATAGGAAAATCATACGCTATATCATGCGCTACATAGTATAGTCTACTTTAATTGCTTGTCAATCACTCATTAATTCTTTACAATAATGTTACGCAACATTGTATAGATGAAGCATGAAAAGTTACAAGCTATAATTTCTAGTGACCTTTGAATTTAGAGCATATTGAATAACTAGATATAGAGATACAGCACACATGATGAAAGTTTATAGGGAAACAAACGATTATGATTGACAATGAGAACAATTAGCTAACTCACCTTCTTTTCGATAGGGAATCATATCAGTAATGTACGTACATTGTAAGTAGTTAAAATTTTAGTGCTAATAATTTTAGAGGTCAATCAAAAAGGAACATAATATTTTTATTAATACAATATATATAACCCCTCTGTTAATTTTATCCACTTATCCAGGTAATTAAGGCAATTAAGTAGGCCTATTCGTTCTTCTAGACTTTAATAGACATTCCATTTCGTGGAAGTCATCTGAATCCGTTCCTCCAAAACCAGCTTCTATAATACCGGCTCGCCTTGATCACGTTCTTGCTAGCGGAGGAGATCATGACTTTCTGAAAATAGAACTGAACACACCTGACTTAAGGCTGGTCAGACTGGGATCCCTTAAGCGATGGGGAAACCATTATTTTACTGGCCTGTATCTATCGCCCATCAATTAATTTTATCCATGTAATTTAGGCAATTAAGTAGGCCTATTCGTCTAGACTTTAGACATTACATGTCATGAAGTAATCTAAATCTGTTACTCCAAACTCCAAAACCAGCTATATACCGGATCGCCTTGATCACGTTCTTGCTAGCTACGGAGATCATGACTTTCTGAAAATAGAACTGAACACACCTGACTTAAGGCTGGTCAGGGTTAATTTAGACCAATCCCTAACGCCTAACATGATCAGGACATTTCCACTTGAACAGGAATTAGGAAATCTTCCTCACTCAACCAGAGTGGAAGGTTTTTCATTTCTCAAGCCAAATTATAAAATGTGTAAATTGCTATATTCAATTTTAAACAATATGCCACCCATTGAAAACTGCAATAGTTAACGTGTGCTAATTTACATCTAATTGCATTGCTAAAATCTGAGCAAACAGTACAAAGTGCAGCATCGTTACAATTTAAAATTCTTTTAGCATTTAAATTTAAGGATTCTTAATTGGGAAACAGTAGGATTGCATGAGATTATCATACTCGGTCCACATGATCACCATGATCATGATCGGTATCACGCTATTTCCTGCACTACCAAGTCGCAAATATTTGACCTCAAGACTTTAGCCGCAGCCTGACTTTGCCATTGCACTATTATTTATAAAAACATTGTGCATTGTTTTGACAAAAATTAACACCAACCAGATTTATATTTTCACGCTTCAAGAAATCGATTGTGCACCAACAGTAAAGCTGAGATAATTTTTTACGAAAGCAAAACTGAAAATATCTCGACCGAGCAAAGAGTAGATGTAAAATATAAATCAAATGGATGCAAATGGCCAGACAAAAACAAACTGCCTATCAGAGCGTAAATAGAATTTCAAAATTTTCCGCGCTAATACTTATCGGTAAAAATGTTTTTGTTTTTTATTTCAAAGATTACAATAATAAGGGTGGATGTCAACATACTGCCTAAGTTGAGAAAAACATTTACATTTCGTATACAATTATGATAAAGATTAGACACAGACAGGAAAATTGAGTCATTGATTTATATCACGTACGAATCATTTACCTCCTGGGAGTCAATCGAAGATAAAACACTTGATGCTTCATCATTTATCAATTTCATTTGAGCTTTTATACTTTTTACTACCAAAAGTACTTTTCAATTTCCTTCTCAGTTTTCCCTTTGGTTTCTGGAACACAAATAGCGACAAAGATCAGTCCAAGTACGGACAAAATGGCGTAGATAAAGAAGGTTCCATGTATTCCAGTGATGGAAATGAGATCGGGGAAAGTCTTGGTGATGGCGAACACAGCCAACCAATTTATCCCAACGGCGCAGGGACTGAATACGGGACGAATCTCTGTGGATATGATCTCCGCCACTAGGATATACAGAATGGGTCCGAAACCGGAACTGAATGCTAAGACGAATAAGATGAGAGAGACCAAGGGAATCATGCGAAAGGGGACGGAGTCGGCGACTTCGGAAATGTATTCTTTTACGTAGAAGTAACCGCCTAGACCGGCTGATGAAATTATCATGATTAAGATGGAGCTGAGGAGGAGCAGTTTCCGGCCACATCTTTCGATGAGAATGTAGCTGGGGAAGGTGGCCAGGCAGAATACTGAAGCGACTATGATGGAGGAGACGTGTCCATCCAGGACGAAACCGGCGGAACCTTCGGAAGCAGCTTTGAAAATCGTTAGGGTGTAGTAGTTCACGCCGTTTATTCCACTAAGCTGCTGGAAGACGCAAAGGCCTACGGCGACCAGACAACTTTTCCTCTCTGCTCTGGTGAGCTTCCAGAGAATTGAGATACCGGAGCGTTTTTCTTCGTCCGTGTTCTGATTTACGTCAGTGTGGTATTCTAGGTGGTACTCTAAGAAGGATTTGAAGTCTGCGGACTTTCCACGCATTTTGTAAAACGAGTATTCTGCGTCTTGAGTGCGGTTCTTGGTAAGCAGCCAAACTGGAGATTCGGGGATTAGAAAGAGCATGAGGATGCTTGGGAGGACTATTACAGCGCTGGCCCATGCTAGCTCACGCCAGTTCATGAAGCTTCCTAAGATGAAACTTGACAAGACGCCTAAAGTAAACAGGAACTGGAGAAATAAAAAAGTATATTGATTTATTATTAGACAAACTTTTAATTAGCCTTTATTAGTTCTCATATTCTAATTCAGATTCGACTGAATACCTGAGTCAGAGTTCCTAGAGGTCCTCGTAGACTCATGGAGGCAGTATCAATGATGTACAACGGAGCTGAGGATATTGTTAGCCCTAGAGCGATTCCTCCTGGAGAATTAATAAAATATTACTTGCTGGAGACTAATACTTTCTACTAATTGGGGCAACTTGATACTAGCATACCTAAGAAACGACCGCTGTATATCATGGGAATATCTTGTGCTAGGGCAGTAATCACCCACGAAGCTAGGAACATGGGCGATCCTAGGAACAAAATGGAGCCCTTCGGTCCCAATAGCTGTACTGAAATGGAAGCTCCTAAACTTCCAAAGAATGCACCCAACGGAGCCAGTCCTCCTAAAAATTCCACAAAACATTGAAACTCTCTCGGATTGTCCAACCTGGGTGTACGCTTTATTTTTTAACATTACCTATCCAGGACGCTTGTGTATCTGTAATGTTCTGCCAGCCATCTAGATGCTCAACAAGTACATCAATACATTCCTCTGCAGTTTTTGTTGAGGAATTCAATAGGTCTGGAAACGGCTCAGTGCTATTAACATCACTGCTACTATTGCTGGAGCTGCATAAATTTTCCATTTGATAAGAAACTTGTCTCATGGATGGAATCGCTGAAGATGTGAAACCGGAAATATTCCCTCCACATATACAAATGTAACAGACAGCTAGAGCTGCAGCAATCTAAATCAAAAGCATATTACAAAATTAAATTTTTTGCCAAATTAATTAAATTATATTAATTTACCTGGCAAAACTTATTATCAGTTTCATGCTCCTCCGGATAGACTTTCCTGGGGATCATACACTCATCAGCCTTTTCACAAGAGTCACTACGATCTCGCTCACGTCGAAGGCTTACTGTAACTGCCACTTCCATTTTGGTAACATTAACTTAATCACAATACTTTCACTATTTCCCTCCAATCCTTAACCTTTTGTTTAAAGTTCATACAATTTTTTTTTGCTTCTCCAGTACATTCACTCACTCAAACACAAGGAAACCTAACAATATAAATTGTAAAGTTTCATTTTCCCCATCCTTTGACTTCGCTCGTCTCCTGTCCAGTACGGACTAGGCTCTGTTGCATACTGACACTGGCTCCACTGACTCCACTTTTCGATTTTTTGTAGACTTTCGTTTTGGTGCAATGCGGATAATTTTTTTTGAAGGGAACTATTAAGTTTAAGTTACATGCGGTTTTTTAATACGTAATTACACTTTGAAGAGTATTCCATGTTTTTTTCATACAATTCATTCCTTTGTTTATCCCTGTAGACAACGTCTTGTCACATTACGCAAAACAAGTACATATTATATTACAGCCACCCGCATGAATGGGCCGTGTACATTTCATGATGGGCCAACATGATCAGGATGATCTTGAATGTGAGAAAAAATTTCTGCCGAAAATCTTTTGGAGTTTTTGGAGTGCTGCCGATTATGTTATTATGTCTCAAAGAACAGAACTTTTTCATTCGGGTGAATTGCGAATTATCAAGGTCTTCTGGTAAGACTACTGACTACTTTTCTTTTTTGAAATGATGATCGTGCACATTTAATTTACTCACACCCTTCTCCTCCCTCAAGTAAGTTGAAAGTCGTGAGATCGTGAATTTACGTTTTAATACTGAGGATACATCTCGGCTTCGATCGAAACCTAAAGCATGTTTCAATTCCAATCACTCTTGGCTGGCAACATCTAAGGTCAATTCCATTATGTTATTATGCCGCTCCTTTATTCCAAGATACTCATTGTAAATTTAGTACTTCTTGTGAAATTCCTCGAAAACCAAAAGAATTTTCTTCTTAAGGGGGTGTTATGGCTGGTACGCACACTGCTTGCCAATATACAAACCAATTAGATATCCAAATTCCTGAATTGCCATTAAGTTTTCTTACGAGGTGACTGGAAGTGGAAGTATCGGAAACTTATCAACTTCAAAGAGATAGTCTACGTAGAAAAAAATTAAGTTCAATTTATCGAAAACGAGTCTCATTGAAAAAGCACTTTAGTTTCAGTCGGACAGGTCATGAATACATGTCGAGTAGCAAAGCCTTAAACCTCGTCTTTTACAATTGTACTGTAACATTCTTTTCCAGTTTTTGACAAGAACATTTGTTCAGGGATCAGGAAGTGGTTGCTATTTGCCAAACTGAAAAAGTCGCATGAGAATGAGAATCATGAAGACTTTTAGCGATAACAGTAGAGCTCAGGTCAGTGTGTCACTTTGCAGTTTTGTAATGAAGTCAATGAATTGACTTGGCCTTCTTACAATTACGTAAAGATGAAGAGTACGAATTGTACTATTTTTTTAATGATGAATACTTCATTCATAACATAACACTTATCCATGAGGTTATGTAGATTTGTTGCTCCACTTGTCAATTTGTCATATAATCGTACCATGTCGCCTTTCATTAAAAAATATCTAATGTAAGCAAAGCAAAACATAATTAATTTTTCAGACCAAGCTAATTCTTGAGATTTCATAGATGACTGGATTTATCCCGACACTTTAATTCTCTTCAGCAGGTTTTTCTGTCAATCTTTGACATTCACTTGCACTTCCAATGAGAGAAAAAACGTGTTCGACATTTTTCCTTAGAGAAAATAAAAAATACTGTAAAAGTGAAATGTGATTATCTCGTAAATATTTTATGCGAGTTAATCATCCGCGTATGTTAAATTTGCTTACGTAAGCAACTTCGATTTAACCAGTCTAAACAATATTTCATTTTTAAATTGGATAATTTAATATTCATTGTAAGATGCTTTCAAAATGAGAATTTTAAACGATCAATATCTTGTGTTTTTTTCTTCAGGAATTAGCAGAGAAATTGCCAGCGATGTTGTGTCTTGGATTTCGGATGGTTCCATGCATTCTCCTAATAATTCAACCAGTGTATTTTGAGAATTGTCTGAAAAAAAGATTACGTTAGCAAGTTCGCAGACAGTCAACAGCGATAAAAACTTCACAAAGAATGCCACCAACGCTGCACATTACCCAAAAACCATAAATATGAAGAAAGAGAATTTTTTAGAAAATCTCCTTTTTTATCGTTGAAGCGAGGACAAGTGAACAAGTGAAGCATTAGGTTTTTCACGAGACTCCCGTACAAATTGATCATGATCAAGATGGGATAGGATCTCTTTTTACTCTTCCTCTAATTTCTTGTACGCTCTATTGCCTCCTCCTGCCAAAAACAATTAACTTGGTCATAAATTTTCTTCAGCTCTTCAGTCGCAAAAAAATTAATGGGAAGAACTAAATTGTCTGCAGTTTGTGTGCATAAACTACATGATTTTGATTTTTCGTTGTCTAACTGCCATTTTTTGTAGACAAAAGACAAATACATACCGAAAGATAATAGTTTTACTAATTTTGCACTACCACGGCATTTAAATAGGTAACTCCGTTGCAAAACGTTAGAGTTGTTAACTCTGGTCATGAGTTACTTAAGAGTTTTTACGGCTTTATATACTTTCGGGGCAAAGTGAGATATTCAATTGGGAAGAAAAAAATTCTTCAGCACAAAATCTACAATAATTATCGAGAATTATCTTACCGGGAAAAGAACCGTCGTTAGACTGTATGAACATGAAGGCGCGATACCAGTATAAACAAGTAAAGAGTTAAGCAATCGAGGAAAAACTAATTCAACGTGAAGACTACAATTAAGGTGAAAAGTCAAGTCATGTCGCGTATTTAAGTGATTCCATGATAAGATCACAAATAAAGCATGCACGAAAAGAACAGTAAAATGTAAACATAAAAAACTAATGGTTTTTCTTCCTTGGCATAATTTATTTTCCACGTGGAGAGTCATACCTACCACTTGCGACAAGATGGGACACTTTAACGTGTGATAAGGACGTGATTTAGCGTGGAATTTTTCTAGGATTTTGAACCCATGGCCTTTGTTTATAGCACGTTCTTTTTTTAAATTCCAAGACGGAAAATGCAATTAAAAAATCCAATAATGAATAATAATAATAACTAATAATAACTTTATTAGCGTCCTTGATTTAACTGACTCTGAGCCCTGAGCAGCCTTAATTTCCACTTACAAGTAAATACTTAATTATAATACAAGGCTAATTAATCTGAATCTATCGATTACTCTATACAGACATGAGACAACGTCAACTTCACAACTTCCCACACAACTCGAATGATAAACTCGAAGAAAATTTTACAAATCGCAAAAATGGAAGTTGTTAGTAGAGGTGAAAAACCTAAAGAGATTTATACAGAACTGAAATTTCTAGAGTCAAGTTCCGTATCATTATCGTACGGAAAATAATGAAATAATTTATTAAGTCGATTGACTGCCACGTGACCATGCAAGATGACAGCTAAGACCAATTTTAAACCTTCTTTAGTTTCAGATCTTTCTTACACAAAAAACTAACTCTAAATTTTACGCTAAATGTGCTATACTATAAGCACAACAATACCAGAGGTTGAAAAATTGATTCATAAATATTTTATAAAAATTTTGGTCTAAATTTATCTTGTTTCCGCTTTGTGCTTTGGAGGACGAAATGTTTTGATTTTCTTGGGCTTGCTCTCTCCACTCGAGCTTTTCTTCTTACCACCCGTTTGGAAGTTTTTCCAGCTAGTGACTCGATCTTCGCGCGATTCCTTAAATAAAACGAAAATTATAGCTAGTCTAAGGCTGAAATTCGAGAGAATTAATTGTAAAGTAGTCTTTACCTCATAATTCTTCTGCCATTCCTTCTCAACTTTAGTGCGTTCTTCCGTTTCTAGCTCCTCTTCCCTTTTGCGCTTACGATCCTCCATATCTCTTTCCTCCTGATTCCTTCGCTTTCTCTCCATATCTGCGAATTGTTTCATAGTCATGACGTACAAAGCATGCTTGTATTTCTCTGGATCGTCCTCGTCCACAATAGGTTTCTTGCCTTCTCGCTTAAGTTTCTTCTTCCGGTCTGATATCTTTGAAATTAAAATTAAATATTTAGTTAAATGCTTCATAAACTTTTATAATCCTTGAATAGTTCATGATATCATCATCATTTTAAATATCTTACATTGGAATCAACTTTAGCTTTGGCTTCTTCCACCACATCCATACATTTAGCTCTGGTTTCGTCATTTTCAAGCGTCTTCCAGGCTTTGCTCACAGCTAAAAATAAGAAACGCTTTAGGTCAACCAAGGATAGAATAAATAATGAGATATGTAGTTTTTAAGAATCCAAGTTAATTACTGTACCTTCAAATGCTGACTGGGCACGGTCCTTGTCATCTTGGTTTTTATCCGGATGGACTAGGATCGACAACCTTTTGTACTTGGTCTTGATAGCATCCAGGGGAGTGTCAGGATCCACCTGTAGAACTTCAAAAGGGTTTAAATTAAGGTAGGTAGATCCAGGTCGGAGCAGCCTATCAATTTGCTGCTTAGGAGTAAGGACGGCGTCTCTTTTTTCAATTTGTTTCACCTATAATATTCACCAAAATAGTGGTATGAATCGTCTCAATAGATCAAATTCTTTAAATATCATTAAAACCTATTTAAATTAAACCAGACAACATTCAGATATCATCTTAGATGGAGGTATTTACTTCGGTGTAAAAATCATTGAAAAGTCCATCCGCATTGGATGCTCCACTCCGGCTGGAACTAGAAGTAGCCATATCGAATTACTGTCCGGTCTAAACGGTAATACTGTCTTGGCCTAACGCCCTGACCTCCAGTCTACACGTCGAGAAAAGAGTACTCAAATACCGTAATATTGTCAGTCTTCCTTAAACATTAATTGCGACCCCTTGCTCTCCTAAATCATTGTATAATTGTACCAATCAATGGTAAAATTGCCGTTGTTTATCCAATCAACTAACGATCAGTAAAAATGAAAACACTCTGAACTGAAATAAAAAAATTGGACACTATCGATAGCCTTCTTAACTAATGGAGTAACTAGATTGATGAGTTAAATATAATTTCAAATAAGACACTAGTGACGGTCAAAATAGTCCATTTTTGAGCTTTTGGACTGATTAACTGACTCGCTTGAAGTTTGCAAAAAAAATTAACGTAAATTGTTTACGTACAGGTGAAAATCAAACATTTCAATTCAACCTCGCGCCGAAGCTCAAATCTTCCGTTTTGCCCCAAAACCAAGCTAGAAGCATCGCATAAAGCGTATCATGTACAGTCTTTTACACACGCATCTACATTATGCTACCTAATTAATTTGCTTAATTTAACAAAGTGAGAAGTTTTCTCGTGTTCGCGTTTTGGGATTGGGTAGCATTTTCGTGTCCTTTTTCTATGAATATTTTCGTTGATGCAGCAGGTGCTTTTAAAAAAATCAAAACCCTGGAGCGCCAAAATTTAAATCATTTTGTGCTGAATAAATGGTTTATTTCGTATATTTTTTTTAATAAGACTTACGATTAGAGTTAGGCTGAGGTTAGTTTACATCACAATCCACCAATGGTTAAATACGGTGGACCTCAATACAATTGGCTTAACTTGGAAACATTAAACTTTTGAATTTGAGAATATTTGTTTTCTTTTAAACTAATCATTTAAAAAATAAATTCGTATTTTGTCACACTCTCAAAATCAGGAATCAGGAAAGCGTCGAGACCAATAAAAATTAATATTCTAAACATTTTTAAAACATTTACAGAACCGGGCAAGGATCAATAAGCATTTTAGTCTATTCGTAATTCGCATAGTGTATTCTGGCTCTTCTTCGCCCTCTACTCCTACCAGTCCACGTTGCCAGGGTACCTGGACTTTCAATTTGTGCTGAGTCATTGCTACTCAATTCACGACTAGAGTTAAAAGTCATCTTCCAAATTTAGGTTTTCAGTATTTGATCGCCCTTCTGTAATGAGCTGCGGGGGTAGTTCATTCTCTTGATTCTCAGTCTCTAACCCAAGCGGTACTTGATCTTGGGCGCCGTTCAAGTCCATAGAATCAATGCCTACATCTAATACGCGTATAGATTGCTGTGCTTGCCCCGACGGCATATTCCAAAATGACTCATCAATGTTAATTTGAAGAAACCTTAGATCTTCGGAAGCGGCCCTGAAAAACACACATTCATACTTACTTACGTTAAACAATGGATCTTAAGACGTTAGTAAATGTAATTCTTGTTTTATATACTCTCGAATGTTGCAAGTGGCTCCATCGGTTTCCAGTGTATATGGAGGATTGTCACCACGAATCCTAACATTCTCAGCCACGTACGTCTTCCGACTCCCTTGAAATAATATTAGTTCATCGAGCATATCCCGAGCTGCGAATTCTATTGCCTAAAAATTTTATTTGATTTCATTTATAATTTCTGTCAAAATGTAAACTTTAGAATGGAGAAATTAAATTCAATGGTATACATTAGTAACGTCCAAAATGAGGACATCACGTTCCAAAGGATAGCCTACTGGAACGGGAGATCTTGTTCTCTGGAACTCTTCTGGCGGGATAGTGTTCTCAAAGTCTTTAATTAGGAGATGCCACACGTTCTTATTTCCTGACGCACCCACAACCACCAATTTGAAGAGCAGCTTAATTTCTTGATCAGTCTTTTTGAGATCTTGGAAAGATGTTACACTTCCTCCCGTTTGGTGACTAATCTGGTAAGGAACAACCAGACTTGGTTGAATTTGGTTTAAACCTTCTTCCCAAATATCTGGGTTTCTTGTCGAAGCAGGAGGTAGTCCAATAAGGTCATCTATATCAATGTTTAGCTGCCTACGCTCATCTGGATTGTGACTACTGAATTGTTCAACAGCAGTGACGAAGCTGTCGTCTAAACCGTTGTCTTCGCTCTCGGCTGGAGATTGGGGAAGAACGTGTGTTGTATTTATAACTT
>JAANSQ010003018.1:0-10808 GCA_036850885.1 Lepidocyrtinus dapeste
AAAAAAATCATTTCGCAAAATAAGGCAGCATGTGCGATTATAATTATGCCTCTCATTTCCAGCGGGCGAGATAAGATCATATAGGCACATATTGAATTTCCATACTGCACAAGTATTAGATTTCTTCTAGAGTTGGGTTTTCATCTTCACTTTATCATTTTTACTAAACATTCCGTAATCTAGAGTTCATATATGATTCAGACATGTGGAATTGCTATAACCCTAGTCCCTGACTTGGCTTTCCCTTTCAATTTGAGATTCGTTGAAATGAAATGAAAGCTTTGAAGATGTCGAACGAAATTTCGAAAGAGATGGATGATCTGATATGCATGTAGATTGCATGTTAGAGATGGGATATTTAGTCAGCTTTTCCAGAGCAAAAAGCCTAAGATGATGCTTTAACACGAGCTGACAAGTTGTGTGTTCACACTTCCCTTCGAAACTATTCCGTCTACCTACTTGTCTAAAAAGTCAGTATGTGGTCCTGTTAGGAATTAAGAAAAGGCAAAGATTTCAGGTTCCTGGAATATATGTAGCTTCAAATGAGAACCATACATTATCCTCGAACATCATTATCACTTTGCCTGTTTCTCAACAACAGCTTATTTTTCCAGCTCCATTAGGAAATGTTATTCTAAAAACAGATTGTACATCTACAGAATTTAGTAGAAAATGAGAAGAGTCATTTATTATGATTTGATCAACTGGGGAGCGACCGTAGTCTGTTGGAAGTTTGAATAGTTGACAAAAAAAACTCTTTCTTGAGTGAGATGCTTTGTATTGCTTTCTAGAGAATTGGGACGGAGAAGCATAAAAACTTGTTGGTTTTATTGGAAGTCTTCTGGGAAGATAAGAGGCTTAGAAAAGTAAACTCGCATGTAAGGAGTCATCCATTAGCTGTGATGAGAGGAAATTGAAATATGACAAGGAACAAAAGCAATCTCTGCTAATTTCTTATCTTGGAAGAGACACATGAATTTGATGAGTGAGCTATATGTATACATTATCTTCTATCTAGTTCGCTTCATCGTCTAAAAGAAAATGTTAATCCTTTTTCATCTCTGGTTGGCATTCTTATAACTTGCTAAACAATGCTATTTTGTCTTGAGGGCTAAACTCTCGGAAGAAATCATGAAGGATTCATCTCCAACTTGTTGACATTATTTTATATCTTGGAATAATTCAAATTGAAAATGGATTTCACCAAAACTTACCATTACGCCATTCCTCATTATCATCCCGGTCCGAGCTGATGGTAATACGTACATCGGAGAAAACTCGAACTCCAAGACGGAAGTCCTCGTAATCTCTGGGCAGATTGTTCGTACCATTGATCTCAATTGTTGGCTTTTGGGGAGGCAGCACCATCACGAAAGAGTCAGAGGGGATTATCTTAATCGTCTTCCCAGACTCGCATCTGTTTTCCAGCAATAACATAAAAAACATCGTCAGTGATAGCGAAAGAGCACATAAACAAAACAGGTTTTCTTTTTTCCCTTTTATTTTAAAAGTAAGTATCATTATTATTATTGAGGGGACTGACTGGCTGCCGCTGTTTTCTTTACTTTCAATGAAAAAACCGTGTAAGAGCCGAATTTACTGTTTACTTCATCTTCATTTTATGGCATAAACCAAGACCACCAAACAACATCCAATATCTTTTTTATTGGGTGCATTTTCTTTGTCTCTGCAAAAAAGGGCAAGCCGGAAAAAGGCAATTCATGTAATGAATAAAACAGATAGCATGCTGTCAGCATTACTATTACTGCGACCGCCACAACATATTAGCACAGTGCATGGTACAATGGTAATGGTCAGTGAGACAAAAAAATGTAGAGGTGCTGCTTCCACAACTACCACCAAACATCCAAACCATTTTTCGCCATACCATAGTACCCGGTAGCTGACCACCAAGACCAAACTGTCACATATGGACTTGATTCGTAATTTCACATTATCAAATCCTCTTATTTTCCCATTTTCTACTTTTCCCTGAACGCATCTAAAAAGAAGTTCATACTCCGCAATCCTCTACACATTCATGCTTCATCTGAACTTATACATTCTTTACTAAATAGCATGAATCGTTACTACCTACAAAAGCCCATTAAGTGTAAAATCATATACAGAGTAGCGAAGAGCCATCCTACTCGCCATTTTTTTTATTCCCAAGTGAGGTAAGAGACAATGCAATCTTATACTGTCGGCCGTATTAAACACTTTTCCGTTTACAAGCAATCCTCTACACATTCATGCTTCATCTGAACTTATACATTCTTTACTAAACAGCATGAATCGTTACTACCTACAAAGTCCATTAAGTGCAAAATCATATACAGAATAGCGAAGAGCCATCCTACTCGCCATTTTTTTTATTCCCCAGTGAGGTAAGAGACAATGCAATCTTATACTGTCGGCCGTATTAAACACTTTTCCATTTACAAATACAGAAAATGAAATGGGCAAAGAAGCCAAAGAGAGTAAGAGAATGCGAAACCGTTAGATCACCGTGGTTACTATAGGAAAGAGACAAAGAATATTATGGTGATGATGATTGTCTTTGGTTGTGTCATAACGATTTCCACACTGATATAAATGGGGAATCGATCGAAAATTGTTTGATTTAACTATAATGATAACGTGTATGGTTTCATAATGTAGAAACGTGAGAGCAACCACACCACAAGGTTTACGCTGACTAGGAAAGAAAAGTCCTTGTGTTACGGTTAGTTGTTGGGTTTGTGTCATATCTCTAGTAAAAAGTGTCCTTAGGAGAAACTAGAAAAGGATTCCACTCGAGTTTTTGAGGTGGGAAAACAGAAAATATATCCATACTGCAGACAAAATCCAATTTCAATCCCTTATATTTTAATATGCTTTGAAAGACCACACAGATTTCATATGCAAGACTCTACTATTTCTACCATCGTACCATTCTTTCAAACCGTTCGGGTTAAATGTACAAAAACCATTCGCAATTTTAGAACCATTCGCACCTGAGATATTGACAAGTGAATGAAAGGATAGCGAACAAAATGACAATCGTTAAAATAAATCTATTCTTTTATTTACATTTCCCAGCCAATAGGAAAAGCTGCATTTGGCGAATGGAGTTTCAAATTGCGTAAAGTTAGAAAAGCTGTTAAATGTTGTACACCTATACTCGTGTTTTATAATTTCTCAATATGCATTCTAAAGTTTGTCGTACATCCAACCGTTTAATTGCATACCTAAGTAATTAGTCCCTAGATTGTGATAGAAGTTTTAGGAGATAAAGAGGAAGGGAACTGAAATGGAATGGAGCCTTAAGCGTATCCGCAGGAATCTTATCGTCTCAATTATGAAGAGCACGCGATGATGATGTGAGTCATCATCAAAAGCCCCTTTTGATTCTACTTCTTTTGAAGGGAAAAGAACCGAGAAGGGAATAAAGTGTTTGAAGTCAACTCACTCGAAAATTTTATCCCTGGCTAAAAATTTTGTTTCGGTGAGATCTGCGTTTTGTTCAACGTTTTTGGGAAAACATATATATGCATTCAAATGATTTTGTACACGGCTCGGTGCATAGTTTATTAGATAAAGTTTTCCAGAGATGTTTTTAAACAAAAAGATATTTTCCGTCGAGTTCATGGCCCACATCCCTTTTGTTCGCAATAGGACTGTAAAGTCCTTCTCAATGTGATAATAAAAGCATGCACTGATTTTGATGGCACTTGTGTAGTCTCTAGGCATACAATGGCTCTTTACATATGAATTGTTTGTAGCAGATGCTCTCGTTTGTGCTTAACGTTCCCACATATAAAGTTTTTTTCAGACAAAAAATTGAAGCAAATGGTTGTACTTGCAACTCCTTTATGAACAAAGTAGTTTCCCACATGGAACGGTGCACAATTGGAACAGTACCCGGAAGAATTCCATCCCAAGTACGCTTAATACGATTATGTGTGTTGCGGAAACCGTGAATCAGGCAAATAGTTAAGCATTTTTGAGTTTGTCTTTGTTTAGGTTTTAAGTNATGTGCATTGTGTACGGATTTTTCTTTCTTTGACAAACAAAAAAAACCTGAAGAAAGCGAAGAGAAATATAAAGGGAAATGAAAGCTACAAAAGAAAGTATGGTAAAGTTTTTTTTTGTCATGTATATTGAATTCATCATTAGCATGAATAAAATCTGGGTTGATTTAGCACTAACTTGCATGAGACCGTCATCATTTTGCCCCTTATGCATGCAAAACGTCTTGCAAAGTATGCAGACGGGGAAAGAAACGGAAGGAAACGTACGAGGAGTAAGTACTAGTGTAGTGAAGCATTAGAATGGGTTGTGGTGAAAGCGAATACTATTACGCGCCATCAACATTTTCATATTATGCTTCAAGGCCCACCTCTAATGCTACTTGATATGAAAAGAATGTCAGTATAAACCGCAGTTAAAAGTATGCATTATGTTTATGGATAAGTATTCAGTAGAGATTGTATAATATTTGGAAAGGGAGGACTTACATGACTTTCGTGGTTAAGTGTAGATTACGCCTGCCTGGTGTCGGGAATTCCTGTTGGGGAAAAAATGTCAATTATCAAATATGTATTACCATGAGTTTAATGTATAGAGAAATTTTAGGCGTTAAAGAGGAGAACTAGTAAGTATACATACATATATTTAAGTAGTCGTTTATGACATGCATTTGAAAAGTTATAGTTTTATGTAATAGTTTTACTTACCCGGGAATTAATGTAGCCCACACGACGAATCAAATTCTCAATGTCAGTGGTATTATCGCCTTCAACAGTGATTTCTGTCATGTCTGTGAAAATAACAATTTGTAAAAATAAATGAGGGGCAATATCATCGAGAGTGGGGAAAATGCATTTTTTATTGTTATATGATAATCTTTTATTTCAACATAAATTATGACTAATGTTCTGCACAAGGGCTTACCAGTGTTGGTCATGAGTTGCATCCCTGGTTGAACAACGTCCATTCCCGGCACTTCCAAACTTTCTTTACACTTGTGGAGGCAAGAGAGAACGGAAGGATCCTCGGTTTTCCCAATAAGAAGAGAAAGTCCAGCGAGGTAGCCACGGAAGTGATGTTTGAACTTATTTTCAGATCCTTGCCAGCAAGCTCCAATGCTTAAGGAGGTATTAATTCCCTTAGCTGGATGGAGTGGCCAGTCATCAATCACTTCCGGATTATTTTTATCCTGCTTGAACTGCTGCCCATCGATGTAGAGTTGTACCTCAGGGAAGACCGTGGATATAGCGTAGTGATGCCATTCATCATCACAAACCTGGATATTAGAGCATTTAATGAAGGAATTTTACCATTAGTCATGCTCCACTTATGGCGGAAAAGCCAGGCCAAAGGCAAAAAGTCGAAACGTGAGAGTATTTCGCCAAAGTTTTCAAATAACGATAATGTACATAACGGGCAATATTATCCTTCACAAGGCTAAAGCACGTAAAGCTTTTCGGAAATAATGCGCTATAATGCCGTGAGAAATGACTGAGAAAATGGAAATCGACAGTTAATTAATTTTCCAGATGTCAAAATTATTGTTTGCAAGAGGTTTTTACAACTCAAATGCCCAAAAAATGCTTAAGGTGAACTTAAAACTAAACTTTCCAAGGTACTCATGGAAATAAGTATTATACTTTTGTAAGTTGGTCCTACTTTGGTGTAGCATCATATATTTAATAAAGGACTTTATTAAATGGCCATTGGTGGCTCAATTTCATACATACTCGATCTCAGGTAATAAAAATTCTAGCTTTAAAAATGGCTTACTTTACCCTTTATTCTCGATACGATACACGTGAATCTATTCCTGAATATGTTCAGCTATACCTCCATCAAAATAAATGATCACATTACGCTTGCTTTATGTGTTCTGGGAATCAATTATAATTGTCATTAATAAAAATTCTCTAATAATTTGTTTACTATTTAAGGTTCATGATTTAATTAGAAACAACAAGTAGCAAACGCTCAATCTTTGAGCTCATGTTTTATTTTCCCACTGTTGTATCAATCATTGAAATAATGTCTCTTATGTATTTGTATTATACTACTTTTTAATTTATTGAGTACAAAAAATGCTAGTTCAAAGCCCTACTTTTCTTTGCTATTCATTGATCGACATCATTACATCTTCTTCGTAGCAACACCTCAAAAGAAAGTGTTACTTTGACAGTTTTCTTGAGAAGCTGCAAGTCATTGTGAAGTCAAGTGAACATACGTTAACTTGGAAATGCCTGCTTCCTGGAAGAGGTAATGATGATATAAAACAAGTAGCTTTTGATTTAGCTACAAGAGATGCTTCCATTCCTTATTTGAGACGCAAAACTTTCCTTCATGCACTCAATAAAATAGTAGGCAACTTCAATGGGCTTTCACAACCCCATGCTTTTGTATTCATGATTTGTAGTATAATGTGCTTGTCGCAAACATACAGGACGCATGTATTAAAATTAACTCTTAATATTTCCTACAGGTAAATCAATTCTGAGAGAAACCTGCATAATCAAATTATATGATGATAATACATTAAAATTGAGTTGTTCTGCTTAAATAGCTTGTTGGAAAAGGAACCCTAAGTTCGTTTAATATCACCAGATGCATTCTAAAATTTAGCAGTAGGGAATATAGAATCAGGTATGATTTTTCAATCTTTCCAGTCGTGTAATAAGATTTGGAAATGGAGGCACAAGTTTATAATGAACCCCTAGCAGAATAAATGACGTAGGTAAAGTTTTATGAAGGGAAGAATAAACTGATGGAAGCATATAGAGGACAACGCAATTTATCACGATACGAGTAGGCGTTTACTTACTCAGCGAAATTGAAAAGATGCAGATCTAGCATCAGCAAACCTAGTTTCAACATACCCTAATGGGTTGCTCAACAATCCACGGGCTTACTAGGCCAGAGTGCCATATTGCTATGAAGGTATATCTATTTAATTCTGCCGATACTTTGAGAAGGACGATGAAAGTGGATGAAAATTGAATCATGAGATGATGTTGATTGCTGATGATACTGAAAATAAGATGAGAGAGTTGGGAATTAATGGGACTTAAATGTGCCTGTCGATTCCTGACTTTCATCGTACAACATCTTACCATTTTCTTGGTAGAGCTCTCCAACTTCATAAAACTCCTCGAAACTGTTTTTCTCTTCTGACAGAGAATGATCAAAGTGATTTAGTGCAAGAAGACTATAAGCACTTTTGTTTCATTGTAATCATCAAAAAAAAAGTTCAAAGCGAGTGCGTAAAGAGAGGGAAAATGATTAAGGGTTCCGTTCAGGGAGAAACGAGTTTACTTCATGTTTTCACTTCCCTCAATGCAAAACTAAATTACTAAAACTTCTTTTTCCTGGTCTAATGTTCTTTCAGGTTGCATAACATCGTTTGATTCCGTTGATACTATCGCTGATGTCTGTATGCCACTAGGCTTAAGTGTATTCACTTGGAAAGAGCTAAAAGATTTTACAATAATGAAGGTGAACAGTTTACCATCTTCTATGCTACTATGTTTTATCCTCTTCTGAACCTAATGACTTCCTTTTGAAGTCCAAATGATTTTGAACTGTACAGTAAAGACAGACCCTCTTAAACTGTATAATCCGTTTGAAGCATGCATTGTAAACCTTTGTGTAAATATTCTCGTTTTCCCCCAAAACCTGAACGAAGTATGAAAAATATTGCAAAATTGGAACGCATTAAATTACTACATTGTTACCATTGGTTTCAATGTTTCAAAGTAAAAGGTCTGAGATTTTGTGAACTTCTGGGTAAAAATATAGCGTTTATTATAACATGACCTTATTAAATCATCTTGCATATGCTGGGTGTAATCTTTAAAGATTGCTACCTGAAAAGCAGTTTTTTCGATAGCTAAATAGTATCAATGAAAATATACTGACATTTGAATAATTCACAAACCGCCAATACAAAATAACTGGCCTAATTAGTTGGCCAATTCAACAAAATATTACTGCTTCACATATCCAGTGTATGCATCACAGTATTTCAGTTCTAAAACGTTTACACATTTCGGTCTAGCCTTGTCCCACAAACATGACCATAATGAAAGCATTTGACATTTAACTAACTGTCTCAGTAAGTCAAGTCCAAACCTAAAGTTCTCTTCTCCGAAAGTAGATCAGACATCAATACCTCACGCAAGCAAAACTGTCACCTCTTCCAAGCTGACTTATGCAATTTCCATCTTACAATTAGGCACATGATCATAAGAAATGAAGAAAACGTCTTGCTTTGCGATTTCAATTAGACACATTTCACTCAATTTACAACCATCCTACCTCATTCTTTTTCCTAAATGACAACTTGACAACTTTGGGAAAGCATAATTTCATAAAACGTTTTTCTTTTTGACTATCTCTAGGGAATGCAAAAAGAACGTTACCCTCCAAGTTTATATGCTTTGTCTATTTTCTGACAATGCTATATATTCGTCATCAAAATCTCCAGAATTCCATTCCACCCCAGAAAGAATTTCGTGGTTGTAATGAACTTAACATTTACAAACGTTTCCCCATTGCCTTCAACATTTCTGTGTGGCGAAGAGTTAAATTGCTTCCATTGTATGACAGCAAAGAATGCAAAAAATGAATGCCTACAACCAACAAAATATTTTCCCAATGAGCTTTTTTTGCAAGCTAGCATGCTTTCTTTGGTGGATTATGATATGAGTAGTATTGTCTGAGATATTACATGAGAAACTCGTGTTGTTATGCTGGCAGGTTTTTCTCATATCATCATTTTTAAAAACATGCGACGTATGTATCTCAAATATTCCCCGTTTGAATTATGCTTTGTAACTTATACGTTTCTTTCACACGTGATCATAATCCATGAAAATAATTTTTAAATGTACCTAGCTCAATCGTCACACTTTACCAAAAAAAATGTACAAATATCCCTACCATTCCACACATTCTTCGAACAAAACGCGTGATTTGGCCCCGTAAACTGTGAAAATATCGATTTTCCATTTTGATTTTCGTGTATGCTTCCGCCAGGCTGTAAGGTAAAGGAGAGTTTTCACATACCTTTGAAGAAGGACTACAACTAAGAGAGACACTAAACATTCTTTTCTTTAAGGGACGACTTTTCTAAAACCCTTGTGAAAAACTTTTTTTTAGATTCCATAAAAAATAACCCCCGAACGTGCTTTACGCACATGAAACCGAAACCTATAAAGTATCTGTATAACATTATTGAATTTCTTTTCTTTTGCATTGTTAGCAAACAACATAATACGTATACGTGAGTACTTCTGCCTCTTTATTTCCCTTCACTTTTTTCTATTTTCCTTTTACAATGCGTTTAAGTGTTTCTCATCCTATTTTCAAGGAAAACTGCTCAATTTTATTATTTATCGCATAAGAAATAGAGCCGTGAAAACTTGTTCCAAAGCTTTACTATTTGCTATAGAGACGAGGCAAAGTATGGTGTAAAGTTAAAATCGACTTTCATAAGCTTTCTCCTCAATTTCACCTTACGAAAGTCGATCGAATTTCCCTTTCCATGCCTAGAGGCCATGCAACCAAGGCCTAGCATTAACAGCGCTTAGGTCTTGAAGCGTAAGGTTCATATTTTATGGTGAAATGGACTTGAGTGAGTGTACGATTTATAAAAAATAGTGTACGGACCAAGGGAGGGGGAGAACTTCACTCTAGCATTAGCTTATACTTAAACTTGTCAGAGAATACATGGAAAGGGATATTCTATTTTTGCATTCTTTTACTTTCCCCTACGTCACCCGCCATCATCAAACGCAGAACATTTTGGGAAAATAAATGAGCAACACTCAATTAAGCATGTAAGCCAATTCAAAGCAAACACACGGGGAGAATGTGAATTAATGGAAATTGAGAGAGTTGTTGAGCGTATTTTCGAGGCGAGAGGCGTAAACAAAGTTACGTTTCCTTTTTACAAGGACTCTGGTCAGGAAAAGACAAAGAAAGAAAATAATAAAAGCATTATGACTACAACTAATCCCCGCAAACCTAACTCCCATACCTTCTATTGTTTCTGAATTGGTTAAAGGAAGCCAAAATGTATACATTTTTTATAGTACTATAATCTAGAGAGTATAGCGGGGAAAAGTGTGTAAAATAATACCAGCGTTAACAATAATAATAATAATAGAATAGAAATAACGGTGGACAAAGTGTTAGGAAAAAATTCAAAAGGTCCATAGGTTTATATCAGATCAAAACAGTTTCACAGATTCATGGAAATGAGAATCCATGCAGAGTGCATTTGATATCACGAAGAAGTTTTGAAGCCTACTCAAGCCTCAGCATTTACATTTTAATCACTTTCTACACGAAAAAGCAATTTCAATGAGGATGTCGACAGAAGATTGGAATTCCGAGAATCAAACAAGTTAATTTGCATTAGCGAAACTCGCAAAGAGAACGAAAATTAAATATCGCTAACAAAATTTTACCCAGGATATTAATGCCTTTTAATCTTACTTTAAACACAATTATGTTTTCGATTAGTTACATGACTGTATCCTTGGAAAAAACTCCCTATGAATAGTCCACACAGAAGATCAAATAGTAGATAACACGAGGGCAGTTTTCTTGTATGTCTGGTTGTAATTTCCCGAAAGTTTCCTTTAAACATCCTAATATTGGAACCCTTCCTGGACCATAATTATGCTGTTATCATTTTTCAATATTATTTCTCAGAATTAGAGTTTTGCTCGGACAACATCAATAATATCCGCTACATGTGGTATTAATATGCCTGGTAACATTTCGTTTTCAGGTTC
>JAANSQ010003019.1:0-10804 GCA_036850885.1 Lepidocyrtinus dapeste
CGGACGATCAAAAACCGATGATAACAGTCCTTTGGTAACTTAGTTACCAGTAGTCCTAATTATACGCATAAACTATTCATTTCTTTCTGCCTCTTGCTGCTGGGGGAACAGAAATGGAAGGGATGGGAATGGAAATTCGATGTGATGAATGTTTAAATCCTGTGCACTAATGTTTATTTGGGTTGTTGAACTTCTTGTCCGGAAAGATGCACGCTGGGAAGTGTACAGAACATTGTCTATGGTGAGTTGCAACTTGCATGTGCAAGTGCTATTGATAAAGAAATAATACCTTGATACGGTCTGCTGAAGGTTAATAAGTCCCTGTATAATAGACAAACACTTCCAACAATAATCGACTGCAATCATTCCCAAGACGGAAATTTCACGGAAGATATTTTTAAACAACCTCCACCCTCATCAACAAGACAATGAAACACTATTGAATTGAATTCATCCCTCTATTGTTGTTTGCTGTTCTCGTCGCTCATGAATTCTTTATGAGATGATGCATCATTGCATTAGAGAAGATTGCATTGTGCTTAATCTATGACTATGGAGCAGATTATGTTTCCCCAAGTTCATCTCATCGATTCGTACATATCCTTTTCTGAGCTTTTGTTCCCAACCGGAACTTTCTTTTGTCCAAGGTGGAATAAAATAGGGTGAGAGGAATACCAAATGCTTTCTTTGTCAATTAGGAGATAATGCTTTTCATTTATAGCGTAATAATTTATAATTTTAAATTTCTCCTTCTAAAGTAAACAATGGGAACAATCATGGATTAAATATAGCAAGATCTTCATTTGCTATGAAGTCAGTCCAGAACTCCAAAGCGTTAAAGTTAGTATAGCACGTTCACGGTTTAAGCCGAATTGGATGGTAATAATAGTTTCCCAAACAGATTATTTTCCGTTCGAAGGATTTCACAGTTTGTTTTCCATTAACTAAATATAGTAAAGAATCAAGTATGGTATCTATCTGCTCTCGCCTTTTCACGTCCACCAGGATATTATTATCATTTGAATGGGATTGCATGGAATCGGGATGAATGCACCACTAAATTAGAAATAAATTGGGAAGCTCCTAGTCCTATTATTTTCTCTACTTCCTCTTCTATTTTATTTATAAATTGAAGGAAATAAACCACAAAGTAATAATCCTCATCATAATACCCTGAACGAAGGGAAGGGAAAAATGGAGAAAAAATGGTATTTCTATTATTTTTTTCCGCCTAGAGTATATTATCTGTTTGGAGTATGTTTCTTTGTTCAGTTTCCCCATTTTCTTCAACAATTCAGGGTAGAAGAAACACCAGGAGAAAAACGATATCATAACTTTATCAACGCAAGCTCATCATTTGGATTATCTTGATGATATCATGAAATAGATTATTGTTACTCAGTGTAAGCCTGAACGCCAAAAAAAGGTTAAAATTCCTGAGAAAAGTGTATTTTCCCTTTATTTGGAAAGGAGAAAGCGATGGAGTGCACGATATCTTATAATTATCTAAAAATGTCGTTTTTCACGGGTGCATCTCATCGCGTTGTCTCTTCTTATCTTTTTGCCATTAGTAAAGATGCATTAGGTAATGCTTATTTCTCCCTCCTTAAGGCTTAGCTGCCAAAGCAATCAGTGCATTTGGTCTTGAGAGAGACTCTTTATCTTTATGAAATTTAGATTTTGAATGGGAAGCAAAGAAGAATGCAATGGACACGTTAGATTGAGATATGAGTAGTGTTTGCGTGGGGGAAACGTGACACGTACTTCTTGTTGTATTGCTTGTTTGTTGATTTTTTTCTTGTTTCTCCTTATCCTCTCTTTTGAATTGGATGCGTGGCCGACTTGTATCTGTCAGGTAATTTGTGGATAGACATGAAAGCAACGCAGAGTGTTTTGGAATTGTAAAATTTTCTCGAAATTGCCGTTGTCTACGAGTGCATATACGTGTTTCACTTGTGTTGAACGAAATGGTGTCAAAGCAGGTTGAAATAAGTATCTATACTCGTTAGTTCAACTGCTTGAATTTCCAGCGGATGCGAATAGATGTAATTTGGGAAACAGCCATTTTCTCATCGTAATTTAGCCATTGAAATGGATGCAGAGGCTCAGCAAAATGGATCATTAGTTACTCTCCCAATTTCATACAGCTTTCTAAGGGACAATTTGGCTGGGAAAAGTAGATGTTCGTCGAACACAATCATCTCTAGAGAATTGGATCATGATAAAGGAAGTCGAAAATGGAAAATAATGTGACTTGTTCATGTATAAAATTGAGCGCGTCCTAAAGCAAGTTGTATTACACACGCATGTATGAAATATGCTCGTTTTTGGTGGAAACAATGATGATACTGATGATAATATAATATGGTCAGTTCCTAACGGAAGTAATGACACATTATTACCATAATTTAACTGGAACTGATCCAAGGAACACAACGGGCAAAAGTTCAAAATGTTACGCAATGTAGAATACCAATATGTCTAATGAAAGCATTGAAAAAAAAACTTTTAAAAAACCATATTGAACGGATCTGAAATTGATAACGACACGTGTGTTTGCTCGACGGCTTCTAGTCTACGATTTTCCTTCTCATGCAAACAAGATCAAAGGATGTTACGCTACTCTTTACCTATCGAATCTTCCAGTATTATCATTGTTGCCAGATTTTGCCAAGTCATTCTTTCTCATCTCTTTACATGGGAATCGGATTTCTTAGTAGTCGGAGTAGTTCTGTTTTCTCCCGTGCATACTAAATATGAAACTACTACGTGATATTGCTTTAAAAGGGATCTGTCTGTAAATAGAAAACTTGCTGGGACTCGCTGTTGCCAGTTACCATTTCCTTCCGGTAAGATCCTTTCACGTTGTAAGCTCCTCTCTTTTCAAACATTACTTTCTTTTCTGTGCATTAGAGGAATTACAATTTAATACACAAGTAAGTTTCAGTATTCTGCACACAGTTCGATGTAGACTATATTTTGTTACTAAACGCAAGGTTTTTCATATCTAAAAGGTATTAAAAGTAAAGATGCTCTCTGTGTCTGGTTTGTGGTTTAGTCTCATACTGTGACACTGGCTTAATGAAAATTTTATTAATGTATGAACGAATTGAAGTGGCAGGAAAGTAGTAACAGTAATTGATTAGATACGTCTAATTTAGATTATACACAGAGATTTTTGATTGTGTAAGAAGTGATGAATGAGTTTGTTAAAGTTATCTAAATAATTTCTCCAGAAACCTGAAGCGAATTCCCAAAATATGGTCTCCTTTAATATTTGTCAAGTTTAATGAAAAATTTCTCAGAAAAATATTGAATTACATAGATTATCTTTGATTTCGATTGAGCCTTAAATTCTGTAAGACAAACCTTAAAATTTTCCTAAAGTTTGATAGAAATCATGAATATGCATACTTGCTCGTAAGACAGCGATAGACAGTGGAATCAATTTTTTCCTTGCTCTTGGCAATAGGAAGTTTCTTTGCTCGACAGCCAACTCCAGACAATAAGTCAGTCTCATTCCTTGGAGCATCTTCCTTGTATGTGTCTCCTTGCTTGTCAGTCTAATGATGGATTTGTTTCATTCTCGTTTCTTCTCCAGCAAGAAGTCCCGTCACTCAAATAAATGCAACTAAATAAACAGTAAACAGAGGGAAATTTATTTTCCTTGAGTTGCACCGACGGGTTCGTTTCATTTACTGGATGTACTACTGATGCAAGATTTGAACAAGAACTCACGCTGTTTCTTGAATTACATGAGGCGTCGTATCAAATCCAATTTATTTCGAGTTTTATCAGAGATTTCTTATCCGACTTTGTCAGGCCATTGGAAAGTTTAACTAACAAAAGCTAAACATGATGTACGTGAGGAATGAACGATATAAGTTTGCTTCTGTCACGTTTCATTTCAACAGAAATTATTTTTATAAACAAAACGATAAAACGAGGAAAAATATTTCCGTATCTGGAAGGCGCATCTTTCAAAAATCTGTGAAGGAACTTTGGCTGTATTTCAAACTCAATGTTTTTACAATGATGAAGCTTTATTTAACCACTTTTTAAGCTGGATGCCTGGCTCTTGTAGCTTTGTTTTTTTTTAGCTTTATATGGGAAAGAAGAAGAAAATAAGTGCTCATTAAAAAGACGAAGGTCACATTAACAATGACTTGAAATGAAATACAGCCGTGTTTGTAGATCTTTAGCTCAATTCGATCTTATTTTACTTATGTGGTTCACCACACCATCATTGCCACCAACGCTTGAAAGGTTTGTTGCTCAGACGAAGCACATTTCTTACTTTCCCATTTCGCTCATTGTAGCTCTTTATGGAACAAAGTACAATGAATGTGTGCATTGTTCACGTCGTTTTTACAACCTCCTTTTATGATTTATATTTTTATTACGTAACTTGTGCAAAGAAAGGGTGGTCCACATATCCGCCTTCTACCCTGGAGCATATGTGGCAAGGGCGTTCAAAAAATGAAGTACACATATTGCATTGTTCACATCTTTGTCTATCATATAATTTCATCCGGTCCAATCTCGGCACAAAGCTACTATTCATGGATACTAGATTGCAAGGTTAAAGCCACCCTGGCAAAGGCTTTCGGCTGGATAAAAATTAAAAAAAGATTGCTTATTCTTTGTAGCGGAATAAGCGCATTTGTGTTAACAAAAATTATTAGTGTTGTTTACTGTGCGTCTCTATCATCCAGATTTAGATGAACATGACAGCTGCCATGCATTAAACAAATATGGACCAATGAAAAAATAGTTGCAAGTGCATAAAATGCGTCCCACTGATCCTATATCTTTCCCTAAACAAAATAAACAATAAAAGATCAAAAACTTTGATGTAGTTACATGTATCCTAGTGTGAATGACAGTGGGACGGGAAAAAAAATCTGTCAAGTGAAAAGTATGAGGCTTGCGATGCATCTGCCGCACACTTTTAGTATTGTCCCTGGAGCGAAGTGAAACCCGTACATTAGCGATGTACAAAAATCAAAAAATAAATGCCATGTCAATCGATAATATAAAATGCCCCAAAGAGAAGTGCATGTGCAATATAATAAAAAAATTACTTGTCGCGCACGAACAATGATCGGATATCAAAATGAGCCGTGTATTGTAGAAAAAATGTCAGGAAAAATTGACACTCGAATTGATTTTTTTTTTCAGATGGATAAAAGTTTTGTGATTTCTAGTGCTGCATTCTTTCATTTATTTCCCTTCCTATCCAATCATTGTCCAGTTTGGTATGTCTAGCCGGTTCCGGTGGTATTTGTACGTGAAGAGCATCCTTTCTTGTCAAATTTTTTGCTGGTGTAGGAATTCCTAGAGGAGTAATAAGCGAGATTCTTTTTTACAAAAAATATAAAAACTTAAAAGGAAATGGTTCGTGTCTTGTCATTCAGAAAATTTACGGCAAAACATGATACTTGTCCAAATAAGGCAAGGACATGAGCAATATCTAGCACATTTTTTGTTGATCAATATCGAATCACGATAATACTGTTCAATTTAAGGAAGAAAGCAATAATGCTGAACATATCACAATTTCATGGAAGAAGGAACTTCCACCGGGTAAAAAATGGTCAAGAAGGAGAGTTTTGCTTTCTCATCACAATAATAAGAAAGATCATATAATTCTAGAAGTTGAACTATTATCAAGGATGTAACAGTAACAGTACGCGGGAATATCTCAAATATTTTCATTGGAACGTTTCCATCAAACCAAAAAGTTACTAGTTTGGATTGTCCAAAACATCGCGAAAGAATTTGAACATGAGGAATAATAAAACCAACAAAACTCATAAAGCCAGATGTACACGCTATATGCATTTCGTGTGCATAATGCACTTGAAAACTTCATCGAGCATCATGTGGCTTTTATGGATTCTACGTTTTAGTACTTCTCGAAAAGATCATATCCGAGAAGTATAAATGGACATTTCACCATCCGAAATATTTTCCAGAGTCGAAAAACTTAACAAGCATGAAATGGCATTGGGACATGAACAATTCCAAATAAATTGCCCTCTTAAATTCAAAATTATTTGTGCATCGTGCTTCGTATTAGGGTGCTCTATTAATGCTACTGATAGAGACGCATTTTTTTGGATTTATCCGTTTGTAAGCAATACATACAAACAAAATCCTGCGTTTTGTTGTATGGCACGAGTCCAAAACGCAATAAGGGGGATGGATAAAGACACAAAAGCTTTCCATTTCTGATGCAAAAGCATTAGGCATTGACACGCATGATATTTTCGGGATGTATTATTACTAACAAACAAAGCTTGATGAACATTTGTTGGTGTTATTAAATTAATCGATACCTTATAGACCTTTGTAAGCTTAATGTATCTGCTTGGAAAAAAATCATGCGGTACATACGATAAATGGAATTCACTGGAGGAACTTTCTACAAGTTTTCCGTTCCTTTTGTTAAAAATATTGAAGCTACAAATCTCAGCAGCTTGCAAAGAGCACCACCGTAAGTTTGCATGGTTTTATTAGGGATTTGTGAAATTCAATATTTGTTTTCGGCTTTCAAAACCACAGAGCCCCAGCCGCGAAATAGTTGGTGACCTTAGAGGGAGTTCAGTTTTATGCAATTCAACATGTCAGTTCTACTCATGTTTTAGGGATTCAAAGGGAATACTTGCATACAATCAATATATTTTATGAAGCTGCGACATGCAAACTAAACAAACATATGAATAGCATACAATAAACGTAATAAAATACAGTGATCATAAAAGCTGCTTTACCATAAATTAAGACATCAATTGTGACAGTATGATTTACATGAACAAATTTTGAGTCGGCACGCTTTTCTCTATTTTCAGTTTTCTCTGCGTGCTTTGAAGTAGTTATTACTATTACTTGTTCCATGTGAATTTCAAATTGAATCTTCAATTGAATAGGGCTTGTGAAAGAAAAACTGAGTACAAGTTATGCAGTGGAAGATTCTTTTACATGAGTGTATACAATAGTACTCTTAGCAAGTGGATCCAATTTCATTTTAATCTGTACAAAAACAATAAACAAAACATGCTATGAATATTAATAAGCTTTTACTGGCTTTTACTACTGCCAGAGAGTTTCGCAATGAATGAATGTCGCTTCGTGTAAATTAGAGTTGTTTGTTTTGTGGTGTTCAATTGATTGTAAAAATTTTATATTGTCTAGTCTCGACATCTAGTTACTCTGAATATTCATTGCTCTAATGTGGCCATTGTGCCTGTCATTATATTAAACTATGCAATTTCACATACATGTATTTAAGTTTTAATTTTTTTTAAACAAAAGAGATGCGATAGATAAAAGATAAAACAATGAAAGTCTAGGTTTTCCCGAATGAATACTTAATGGAGTGTAAGGCACGAAAATCAATGAAAGAGGTGTACTTTTTACCGTTTTCCAAAGGAGTTCTTTTATGAAAAGGATCCAACCTGGTGTAGTTTGCCTCAGCATTTTTAGCAAAAGGTTTTGTTGACACTGCTTTGCATCGGATCGTATTACAAAGATAAATCAAGCACATAGCTTTAAACACACTTGCCTCACAGACCTTGTAACGTTGTAACATGTTTGTGTTCTGAACCTTGTGTTTGGTGGAGTGTGAGAAAATGTTTTATGCGTTCTCTACTCTCTGTTTCGATGTGGTCATCTTAGAAAAGATTATTTAAAAAGTATATCCATCCTCCCGATGCGCGAGGGAAGCCAGGTCAACCCAGAGGTTATGGGGCTCTCGAGTCATAAATTATCTCCAAGAAACTGAGGAGAAGAACGCATTGTGTCATTTTCATTCATTTAGATTCTCTTTTCACTTGCTTTTCTTCTGGTTAACTTCCACCAAAGTAGCCAACTAAAAGTGCGGGATGTTCTTACACGAAACGAACTGAGTAGTTGTGGTAGATGCGGTAGGCAAGTGGTCTGGGTGAAATATGGGCATTTCCAAAACTCTTGAGAATATTGTCGTAACAATAATGTAACGGTAGACTAAATGCAATCATTGCATGCGATAAGTCGTTTTTTATCTAAAGTGTAGATTACATAAATTCAAACCGTCCCCAATTTATGTCCCCCTAAGAAATGTAAGATGCATTTTGTTCTCGTGTAATTTCCTTCCCAGAGTTTTGTACAGATAAGCAAAAGTTTACGATCCAAAAATATTGCAGTGGAGAATTGGTTGTGTACTTACTGCCACTTTAAGTGGGCTGTGTAAGGGATGCAAGTGGTACTTGGTGTAGGTGTGCACGTTCCCATTATAATAAAATATAAATGCTCCTAATCGACCACCTTAAAGCACACTGTATTCAGGGGAATGACTTGGAGGACATCTTTAAACAAGTCAAGATTTGTATTTTCTCGAAACTCAATTCGTGGTAAAAATATGCTCCATGCTTTTAAGCGACAAAAATACCTCTGTAAAGAAATGCAGCGCTTTTCCAATTCTGAAAAAGGCATAAAATCGGTTGGATTGTCACATTAAAATACAGGGGATGGTGATCTGCCCTACCGATTTTATGTTAAAGCACTGTCTAAGATTTTTATCGGTTCCATTGTTTCTTATCCAACCTCCTCTGGACACGAAATAAAAGGAGAGGAGGGAGATGCAAGTAAGAAAGGGGACAACACTGTAAGAGAATATTGCATCTGAAGTATTTTGTTCGATTTTTGGTAAAACATCCTCATAAAAAAAGTCTTTCCTAGGAACTTCTTTCTGTTTTAGCTAAAGGGTCAGTTTTTAAAAGCTTACTTCTGTTCTGTTGTTTTATATGCTTCAACCCCAAAGTTTTGAGCTTGGATTGTGATCTTGTGTCCATTTATAATGAAAGAAAAGTGCAACACGATATATGACAAGAGATTCATACATTGTCTGGGATAAAAGAAGGAGAAGCTTATGGTAAACTAGAAATGGGTGAATTATTGGCAATATTTTTCATCGCTAGAATCAGAGTGGCTTTAACCAACCTCTAATATTAAACTCAACGCTTTTTGTATCAGTACTTTTCCTTCCGTCTTGCTACTTTTTCCATCACGTACATCAATATAGTACAATTTGACCACAAGGATATAGTTAGGTGCTGCTTGGGCATGAGTCGTCTACTGGGAATACCTCGTAGTCATTATCAACATTCTGCTTGAAAGACTTGAGTAAGTGGGGGAGTAAAAGTGATGGAGAAAGGACTTGGGTTGGCTTGATGATGGCCGCCAACCATGGGCTAACTTGGAGTTCACTTTATCCAAAGCCGTTTCTCGCTTCGTTGATTTCTTAGTTTCCTTCCTTTCTCTTTTATCGAATTGAACAAATGTGAGCATTTTGTTAGTCCATCGTATACTTATTATTTTGGATTTTCGGCTTACATTCGATCCCTCCAAGCATTTTTCTGGAGTGATGAAGTGGCAGACGAGAGGCTTTCATTCTGCACTGTTCCCTCAATTTATTTGAACGTGTTCATCTCCCAACATCAGTGTAGCATTGTTGCCTCCAGCTTCGCGGGTAATTCCGGGATTGTAATGGAAGCGAAAATAGTCCGAGTTCAGAAATATTTTAGTTTGGCTTCGGTTCACAACGTTCTATTTAGAGCATTTAATCACACACTTTTGGGTTTATATGATACGATTCCTTGGAATTCTTTGGCAGTTGAAGTGGCTTACGACGTTGGTCCAAAAAATTATAACTCTAAAAATTGCTAAATTACAAAAACTATTCAGATTCTTATTCTTACACAACTTCAGTATCTGGTTAGTAATATTTTTTTACATGCTCGACTTAATGACTGGCAAATGGGCGGATGCAAACACGACAAATCATTTTAACAAGCTGCTGCTGCATTATCTGGAAGAATATGCACATCAGTGAGTTTCGAAACTTACTAATGGGCTGAAGAAAATCCATTAATCTTTTCGCATTTTACTAGATATTAGCATCTTTAGTTATTCTTGGTCCAGTGCATTTAATTTGCATCAAGACTTTAGCAGTGTATAGCTTGTTCATTAATATTCATCCTAATTCCCTGGAACATTCACTAGAGAATTCACGTTTCTAAAAACTTGTTAAAAAAGTTTCGGATAAATCTTTGAAGCTGCGTGTGGGCCTAGTTTCCTAACTGCGAAAAGAAAAGTTAATTTTTTGTCGGCAACCCTTCAAACTCGTTTATTTATCCTTCTTTGGAAGTACTTACGAAACGAGACCATGTTCTTTGCAGCTAACCACGGTCCCTTTACAGCTCTTATTTTCAATGTACTGAGAAACTGTGGAGAACTTGTCAAACAGCTTGAGAAAAAGATTTTCTCCCTGAATGTTGTTCAAAACCACCCCTTTCGTACAAAGACGGAACAAGATCGCATTGCATCATCGATCATGTTAAAGAATCAATGGTTTTGACACAACTGCATCAACATGCATTATTTCCCTGTATTCTTTTAAGACCCGTGGATTTTTTAACGACTGCTATTTATTACACATTGCCTTTAGCTTGAGTCCTAGTGCAATATGCAGTTTTTTGCATTAACAAAACATCCCAAATCGATCGGAAACCACATTCTCCATCTATGACCCGGAGCACTCAAAAGGTTCTCCCGTTTCTAATTTGAAGTTCTAAAATTGAAATACATCTCACGTCGCAATTTCTTTTCAATTTTTCACACAGAACTAAGTTATCTATAAAAACTGCCAGGATGGTGTGGAACACTATTCAAGCATCATGACATTGATTAGATCACAAATGAATTTTTATTAGGGCTATGGGTTTATCCCATAGACATCTAACTTTGTCGAGAAAGTAATGTA
>JAANSQ010003020.1:0-10798 GCA_036850885.1 Lepidocyrtinus dapeste
CAAGATTTAAATATTACGTAACAACCGTAGTATTACCCATATTAATAGTACAAAACGAAGAAACTCTAAGATGATAACATTTCCTTATTTTCTTATTACGTCAGTGAGTTAATCAAATGACTAATGACTTTTGAAAGGGAACACTAATAAAATAGAAAGTACCTAAGGACACCACCACAAATCACCGTATCATATTACCATTACCTTTCTTTCTCTTCATTTGAGAGCAAAGTTCATCAGTTCGAGGTAAAAAAATTAATTAACTCTACTCAACTCGTTCGCAAGTAGTAACGTGAGTAACAATTACTACTAGAAAAGCAATTCCGTTATTGACCACCTCTGCACGCTTTTACCCACATAGCAATATTAAATAAAAATACGTTTTTGTCTCAACTAAACGCAACTCCACAACTCCAGCTATTTCTTACCATCCATCATGTCATGCAGAGCCTGAGCATCTACTTACCAAAAGGAGAAATAAAAGCGCAAAAATAGTTCTCACGCATTTTTTTCCCTCTCTGCATCTGAAAATCAGAAAGGAAAGCGAAAAGAAGAAGAAAAACTACCATCTCAACTCTGTTGGTTGACTAAAACCCTTTTCCTTTAGCTATTTCATGAGCGTGGCATTGGCATGAGTGAGTGGCATTAAAACCATTTTTTACATCGGGAAAAATGATGTGTGTTGTCGCCTTGTGCACCACTGCCGTTCTGCCACCGAATCCTTCTCCAAGACCAATAAAAACCTGCAGCCAAGAGAGAAGCGCTGCTACGTAGGAAGACGACCAGCAGGAGCTAGCAGTAAGTAGTTTAGCTAATGCAATGTATTCACTAAAACGAATAAAAAACCTTCTTTTCCATCACATTTTACTTCACAACTCAACTAAAACTCTCTCTCTGTGATCTGTTGTTAAAGTACAAGGGGAAAACTTTGCTCGTACTACGTATTTGGCATAATGAAAAAAATGCACATTATAGAAACCCTTGCTTAACTAGAGAAGTTCTTCTTTTTCCCTCAATGTAAATATCTGCTGGCTTGACTTCAACTAGTCTTTAGACTTCCTTTGCGTAACTTGATCTTCATCTTCCCCCAAGTTATCTTACTCTGTCCTAGTATACTACCCAGCGATTTCCTTACGCTTACGCTAATGCTTTTTTATGAAGAAAGCGCTTCACTCACTTCACAAAAACCCATATTTCCCCAGGACGATGATAGTTTTACTTCCCTTCATAATTCTACGAAGTATATGTACGTGAGCACGTTTTCTTCTTTCGGTGCTCAGGAAAATGAAAAATATGCAAGCAAATACATTCATAGATTGGGAGGAAGTTCAGATTGGAAAATGTAGGTAAAGAAAAATAGTAGAAGAGAGAGAAGAAAGGAAATGCTTAGATACTTTATGGAGGTATCTTTCATTTTCTCCCCGATACAAATAATAATACTGCAGCAAAATGTTACCCCGTTTCAAATAAAAAAGTACCATCACATACGAGTTCTTCACGATTCTCTTTTTTGTTTTTCATTCTGGAGTGTAAAGCGGATGTAGGATTTCATTACCCACTAGAAAAGCAAAGTGGTGAAGTGTCTTTGCTAGATCTTGTTACATAAGACTAGAAGCAATCATTCAGGGAATTACCTAAGTATATAAAGAGACTGTTGAGGACACGGACAAGAAAACACACAGCCATTGAGAAAAATCTTGGAGAATTTGCTGATAAAGTCTAACCCAACATGAGCCAAAAAAAAAGAACTTCTTCTCATTCCCTTAGTTTTTTGCTTTGATTCGATTCTCTTTTTTATCAAAATATAAAAAAGGAAACTTTTTCCTTTTTAATGAGTGGTTCACGCTGAGATTGTAGCATTTTGCAGCAGTTTCTCCTTACTAGAGTTTTGATCGGAGACAAAGGATCTGCTCAGATGTATCTCGACTGGATCCCGATGCTGCGTCTCTAACGGCTGGTGGTGGCTCAGGACCCGTGTATAAGTCTCCCATAAGTTTACCTATAAAAATAGAGAAAAAAATTTTTTGTACGGACCTTTCTCATTCACCATCAATTAAAAGATTGTAGTTATCTTATCTCAATACACATTCCATTTTTTCCACCAAAGAGAACTTCCAATCTTAAATTAACATTGTAAAAAAGACCGACAGTGTAGTAGCGGCAGGAACGCAAGTTTACCCAACACAGTATCCTTTAAAAAATATTATTATAATAATAGTTCAAGCATAAGTGCTTTTCCCCTTTTGTTCTTTACAAAATAACACATGCTCCATCATTAATTGTAAAAAAGTACGTCTGATTTCTTTCATTATTTCCCTTTCAGTACTTAACAATCAACATGATCATTATTTAGTGTAGTAGTTTTGTAATAATGTAATTTTCTCTGTTTCCCCTTGAAAACATTCTCGCTTCTCATTTTCTGTGGAAATGGGATAAGAGCATGAACAACCCAACGTAGGGTCTCCTTGCTTTGTGGATCCGTCCTGATATAAAGCCCTGTAGTCATATTATCGTCGTGATCCATTAATTTTACAAGGTCCAGGAACAAAGAGCTCCGAAGCAAAACCTTACTATTTCAGAAAAAAAACTTTCAGGACGAACATTACACCCTTACATTTTCAAGCTGGAAGGCTCTTGTCTTCTTCCACTACCCAACACGAAAAAAAAACATGCGTTCTACATACACTATTTATGGCGTAAACGCCCCTGAAAAAATAGGTATCGACCGAAGCAACCAACCGGTCAGAAAAATTACCCTTGAGTTCGATACAACTCCAAAGAAAAAAAAACAGTTACTTTTCTTCTGAAAAATTGCTCGAAATTTATTATCATTTTATCCAGCAGTAAGCAGACTTACATGTTGCATTGATTCGGTGTCGGTCTCACTGAGAGCTGAGCTCTCAACTGTCAAACGATGATAATAAGGATCGAGACGGAGAAAGCTAAGCCCACCACGACCACGTTTATGAAATAAACTCGAAATTATGATCAATACCAAAAAACGTAATAATAATATTTTTAGTGGCAGTGCCAACAACTCATTTATATTTCAGCAGACCCAACAAGAGAGAAAAGGCTTTGAAGGGGAAGGACGAGAAACGGTCGCCGAAAACGTGGTCGTCGTCCTTTCCCATCTCTTATTTAGCATGTAGCCATAATCTATACTCCTTGTCCAACCATGAACTCTTTCTAAGTACAATGCAACGCTTTTATTTTGTTCTCGTTTTTTGTGCGTGTCTCTGTCCTCCTGGTCCGGACAATATGACCACAAAAAATAAAACTGGAGGATGTATGGTAAATGGTTTCAGAATCATTATAATGTTGACGATGATACTTTATACCAATTCTTGTAATTGAAGACTGTTGCTTCCTTTTTATTCAGTGTAAGTAAAAGTACTTACGCAGATTGAGTCAAATGAACTAAAGCAGTTTTTTATTCCATGAGAAGAGCCAAATATTTTACTTTAGAAATGCATGTATTTGTACACCTCGACACACACACTACCATTCAAGTTATTTATTCCGATGGAATATTTTATTGAAATTCTTTTTTCCTCTCATGGAAAGTGATCTCATTTCCTATTCCCTTGAATATTATTCCTATGTCGCTTGAGTGGAACGCATTTTTCAAAGTGGATCCTCACAACGGACCTGTCCACTTACGCAAATAGAAAGCGGTTTTGTTGTCCGCAAACTCAAGAATGGAAAGTTGAGTGGACTGAACTGAAAATTTTTCCTATTGATTCACAAGTTCATTTACTTCAAGTCTGCATAGAGTCTAGCTCAGCAAGAGTTTTTAGTAGAATTGAAGTGGATTATATTTTCACAAGTACTCCATATATGCATTAACTTGGGTCATTTTTTATCCAATTGATTGATATGGTATAAGGATTAATTCTGAGCTTGACATAAAACCAGTGAATATATTTATTTGATAAATTTTCAGCTCAAAGCCATTCTACTTGCGGTTTTGACTCCCGATTTCTTTCCGTGACTAGTGGTCCAAAACTCCAAACCCAACATTAAGGAAAGCAATGCTGTTGTAAATTACTCGAGAGTTGGAAGAAACTAGACATTTTATTATGCTTATGAATATTTCCTCCGGATAAATATGAGGGTAAAAATTGCCTGGGAAAATGCCACGGATATACTCTTCAAAAACCATAATGATGATGACTGAGGACGACGAGAGCAAACCTGAATTACTATACACGTGCAAAGAAAGGTTTGCACTCTAAGTATAGCCATGTTTGCGTATGTATTTACATTCTCTCACTTCTTTTAACAAATGAGGTGGTGTGGTATGGCATAGTGGTGATTTAAGAAATGGGATATAATCTCAAGTTTTGTTTCTTCCAGGAGGATCATGCAAGATCAGATCATGGCATGGACAAAGGGAACGAACCACTTCAGCATACTTCCCTTCAACTGAACCACAAGGGAGAAAACTCAACTTTACTCAACTAAAGCTTGTTTCCATTTCTCACAGAAGAGAGTTGACTCAAGCGTTATCTGCTTTATATGAAAATTAGTGGGTATCATGCTTGCTCTAAAGTTCACCGTGTAATTTGAGTCTTCCTTAGTCCTACGAACACATTATATAATACATGGGACACATGCATAATTTAAGGCAGACGATGAGCAAAAGAGGAAAGAGAGATGAGAAAATAAAGCCTTTAAAATGTACGTTTTTTTTTGTCGGTCTTTCCTAGTTTCCAACAAGCCAAGCAAGAAAATGGATACAGAAGACTTTTTTTTACGTTTCTGTTTTTAGCCTCACTGCGCCGGGCTGGAACAAAGAGTCAATTTTTTAAAAAAGGAAAAAGATGAATGCATTTTGAGTTTCTGGTGAAAAAAAATCACAGAATCGTTTTCATATTCAAAGGCACAAAGCAGACAGGGAGACTAATAAAATACATCATTAATCAGGATTAGATCACTCGCTCCTCACAAATCGTGCAATTCTTGAAGCGTATCCGACTTTTAAAAAGTATATATGGGAATATCGTCTGGAGGATTAATAATGCACTAATTTACTACTACTAGCGTAAATATAGATGATGTGGCTTGATATAATACGGTACGCTCTTCATAATTAAGGGAGAGATGAAGCCAGTTTGAAAATGAAGCTGCTGGAACTAGAGTTTACGCAACCCTACAAACTGTTAAAGGGAAAACGTGGCGAGGTTTTCATGATGATGCTGGAGGAGAGTGGAGACTGACGACAACAAAAAGGCTTGCTTCTGGAATTAAATTTTGGACAAGACAAAAGAGCGTAGAGCTAAAGATTGCAGTAGGGAGGATGTATTTTGCTATTCATGTGATGTGGTGCACAAAATAGCCATATTTCGTTTACCAAAGCATCATAAAATTTCATTGGATTTATGGCTTTATGGACTATGATTTCGTTTTTGACAGGCGAGGACTACAAATAGGACATGCAATATGTACAAGTTGTTCTTTGAAAATACTTTTCATTTTTTAAAAGTACTTAAATGTTAAAATAAGTACTGATTGTTCAATGTCAAACGTCTTTCGTCTTCGTCAGAAGGAAAATGGAAGAGAATATGTAATTGCAATCTGTATAGCCCAACGAGAATCTGTGTGAGCATCTTCTTGTACAAAATGAGGAAAAGAGGCAAACCTTGAAGGTCGTTTTCCGTTTTCATTCTATGAGCTTCTGCGACTTATGGTTGAACAAGTATCAAAGGAAGGCATGCACCGACTAAAGAATCAAACAATGAGGTTCAATAAAATGGGCAAAGATTCAGAGAGGACCAATATTTTCCGTTTTTCCTTGCTCAATGCATACTCAGTGCTTACACAAGCAAGATCATAAATCCAAAGATGATGAGAGCTTCTAGCGGAACAATAACAATACATACAATACATCGATTCGCTACAATTTCCTACAATATTCTTACGGACAATGAAGGACAAGCAATAAAAAGAAATACTTTTCTACGGCTTTAGTTTCTCCTCTTGGTCTCATCTGTCTGGAAGAAGCTCCATTTACCGACGTAAGACGCATAAGGGTATGAATACAAAGTTGGAGTTGGAATGTGACGCTAAGAAGAAATGGGAAAATGTCAGAGAAATGAAATATTCCTGTTTTGTATAATGTACCACACCACATGTATGAAATTTCGGATGGAAATAATGTAAAACTGCAATAATAATAAAAGGGATCAAGCGCACAACGGAGAACAACATGACACAAAGGAAGCTTACAATTACAATGATAACGTGCACAGGGAAAACAAACAAAGCATTTTTTCCAAAGGAGCAAGATCATGATCAAAGTTTTGTACAGTATAGAGATTTTGTGCAATGTATTCATGCATTCTAGCTTTTAGGTGCATAAGCATTCGCCATTGGAAAATTCAATAAATAAATGGTTTATGGGAAATGCGTAGGAGAGCAAAAAAATGTATTGAAACTTTAGGAAGAAAAATAGAGAGATGTCGTTCTTTCTTTTCTTTCTTCCAAAACTTAAACGGGACAAGACAAAGTTTGATTGCATTAGTTTAGCAGAAAAAAGGTACACTTTTATGTTTTATATCTCCAATCCATTCTCTGAGTGAGTATGAGTGACTGAGTAAATATAAAAAAGGCACCATGGGATGAATGTAAAAACTCCTGTATATATGAACATGAACGGAGCAGTCTAAAAAAGAAAGAAATAACTAATGTATTTGGCTTCTGTAGACTTGATTCAATCTAAAGCTATGTATTGAATTCAACAGGAAACGGTTGGAATTGGAAGCTCCTTCGTTTTTCTTACTGCTGTAGTGGGTGTTGAACTATTTCTTAAAACCTCGTCATCGTCATGAACAAGTTCAATATGTTCATTCCATGAGGATACTGATATAGGGTTTCCTTGCGTTCCTGGGACTTGCTTCGAGTCCTTTACACCATCACTAGAAGAAATCAGGTCAACTAAGTACTTACCAAGTTGTGCTCGCATTGTGGAGATTTGGCTAAGGTCTTGGACTACAAAGCCAGGTGCGGTAGTGCCAGGCCTGAAAGAAATAAATTATACATATTTTTTTTCTTTTTCATCTATAAGAATGTAAAAAGTAAAACGTCCAAAAAATAATTGAAGAGGAGAACTGAAGAGATTTCCACTACGTGTATTTCTTTAAATCATTACATTTTCTGTCTCGCCAATCCACCAGAGTTGATCAAGGACATGATTGCGTTATTCATACAATCCAAAGAAAGGGATCCATAGAAGAGGGACAATCTGGTACCTAGCTTTTGCTTCAATGTATGTTGGCACGTCTTCCCAAACTGTTTAATTTCAGAAGGTTCTTGCTGTAAATTGGCAGTAGCATTGAGTTGAAGGATTGTTGAGGCTAGACCCCAATAAGCTAGTATGAAAGGAGCGAGAGCCCTCTTCAAGCATTTTCTTAAATTCCTAGGCTCAATGCTAAAGTTACTGTTTGCATCCCTACGGAGAATTAGCGTGTTCCAGGTCTCTGTAGCGAACATTATTTCACTGAACTCTACACCCTGTTGGCAGACAAACTCCTCAGAGAAGAGTTGACGAAGGTATGTATACTCCTCAATATCGTCTTGATTAGGTGACAAAGCAAGATCCTCAAATCTCCCGGACGTAGTAAGAGTGTCCGGTTTAGAGGCTTTGGAGGATGTGATAAGTGTAGTTAGACAGAATGGGATGATAAGGTAAACCAGTTGGTTACTATAATGTTGGAGTTGCATGCATGAAATTACGTCGTTTCCTTCAGACGCAGTCGACTCAGTATTGAACCATACTCTTTGGTCTACTTGCGCGTAACTGACTAGGTTCATGTGAACGTTTGTGAGAAGGTACACAACATTCTTTTCCAAAGGTTCACTTGTTAACGGTAATCCGAATTGGAGACCACGGGCCCATAGAAGCTTCTGGAAGCCTACAATGTATCTTATGAGCAACGGCAGCGTAATTGACTTTTTGCCTGACGAGATCTATAAACAAAAAATATTTATAATTGTAAATATGAGGAACAATTGGGTTAACTACTAAAGTGCGTTCCATATTTATTTCACATACCTCTGCTAAAGCTACAGTAGCAATGGCAGAAAACAACGGGACCAATTGGTTTTCTTGATGACTAATTACTACTTGGAGCGAAATATCCCGGACACCTTTGCTAAATGCGAGGTCATCCATAGGATACAGCCTGTCCAAGCCCAGGTATTCATTCACCGAGATAAAATTGCCAAAGTTGACATATATGCTGCCATAAGATTGGGAGCCTAGCCACCGAAGAGCCCGGAGAAGACCCTATTTCGAAACAAACACATTTAAATAAATTATTAGATAGTAAAGACTTAATTACTAGCATGCATGTTTTTCTTTCAATTATGCCATTTGGCATATTACGGTCATTACGTTTGTTGACTCTTTGGGCTTGGGTTGACCTAATAACTCATGAGCGTATAATTTCTCTTCCAATGTTCTATCATATGACATGCTAATGGGCAGTATCAATATATCGGGTACTTCACGGGACCTAACCAGCTCCATAATTTGTGTAAGTAGACCTGCAACATATCAGAACTTTAGAAACTAACTCCAGCTGAACTAGACTTCTTTTAGTAAGTTTACAATTCATTAATCGTTTGTACCAGTTTTAGGCGACAAGGATTTCCCAGTGCGACTCCTTGTTCCCTCCACAAATATTTCCATGGGGTGCCCACCCTGCATTAAAGTCTTCCTTAAGTACTCGCTAATAATGGCCCAGTACAGTATATCGTTTCCAAAACGGCGCCTTATGAAAAACGCACCCGACCTACGAAGGAGTTCTGCTACTCCGGTCATATTCATAAAATCTGCAAAGTACAACAACATCAACAAAATGCTCCATTAAATATAATGGGACATATTAGGAGTAATTTGGGCATAAAGTACGATTTTTTGGTAGTCATACCCATTCCCGCAGCGATTATGGGTAGCGGCAATGAATACGTGAAACAGATATACGAAAGGAGAAGGAAATCTACGTAACTGCGATGAGTTGGCAGAAACAGTACCGGATATCTTTCAAATCCTTTTCGTATCTTCAAACAAAAGAGTTTTTCTTTTTAATACAAAGGCATATTCAGGGTTACTTTTATGATGAAATGCATTCAAATGAGTATATTTCCCTTACTTCCTCCAATTTCTCCTTGTTTACATAAATATTGGAATACAATCTCTTTCCCAATTTGGATAATACGAGGCCAAACCATCTTACTGCATACAAATGGAAATTATGCGTCATCTCTTGGATTATATCTTGAGCACGTTTCTGAATTTCTGCTTCGTCTTTTCCTTCTAATTTGGCAGTCTTTGAGAAGGAAATATATTTTAAAGACTTTAGTATAAGTATTATTAAAGTACATTAAAATGCATATGATAACTTGAATTTACATGCTTACTTCTTTAATAGCCTTTAACACTGCTTCGCTTTGCAATACTTGCTGGCAGATTTCCTTTATGTCCCTCGGGCTTCCGCGTGAAAAATATGGTGAAGGCGTCCATGACCTTGATGCCCATCGAAAGTCATGAGTGACCCTTCTAGGAGCTAATATGTCGTCCAAGCTGCCACTTTGAGTTCCCCCGGGTTCTTGAGACTGTGCCATGTTGAATTAATTACACCTGCTGTAGTCCGTTAACAGAATAAAACACTACAATTTCAAACTACTACATTTAGGCAAGTAAAGTTATAAGGAAAACTGGACTCACCGGCATTTACTCCTAAATATTTTATTGGAACACAACCTTCAGCACAATCACGAGACCACTTGCACTTTCTTTTTATATTGTTTTGGTTATAAAGTTACGGAGAAAGTTCTCTCTCCAGCTTCCTTTTCGGATTGGATAATACAAAACTTCTTACGAAAGAGAGGTGTGGGAGGGATTGAGTCCGTTGAGTATCTGCGAGTTCCTTGGGTTGGTCAGACCACTTTTTCTCAGGCTGGAGCAAACAAAAACACGAGCAAAACTACAAAATACCGATGGCGACTTGGAATAATGGAACATGGAACTATAGAACGAATACAAAACACAGGAGAGGGGAAGAAACTCTGTTTGTGTTTACTGTTGCCCGTTTGTTTCGCTCTTCCCAACTGGACTTGATGTTTCACATGCAACGCGTATTAAAAACTACGTAGTATCTACAACTGCTAAACAGGAAAAGACTGATACTTGTGCTCCCCAAAATTGGTGCTTTTAATTCCATGCAAAATCAAATTTTTAAAAACATGCAAAACTGATTAGCGTGAACTTTCCCTTTAAGTTCAAAAATATTTTCTAATTTAAAAAAAAAATAAAAAATACTCGAGAGCAAAAGATTCTTCCAGCACTACATACAAATGACGCGAATCAAAATCGAAATGAAAGATTCCCGTCCAATTCTTCTGAAGTGCTAAAGGTATTTAGATTATACTTGCTAATCCGCTTTTTTTCACACTAGCTAGTTGCCGAAATAACTTATGAGACAAAAAACAAGTTGGGAAAATGCAAAGCTACCCAAACTCAACTTGCTTTTTTACTATGCATGTTTGAAATGGAACGAATGACCTTCAACATTTTATCATGAGAATTTTCGTCTCCTTCGAATAAAATCAAAAGTAAACACCTAAATACATTCAATACTCTACAAAAAAATTCTCACATTAACCGGCGACTTGTTACGCATCATTCAGATATGTTGCAAAACAGTGGAAAATAATTTAAATGATTGATTGATTTTCTCACTAACAAAGTTTACAAACTTTGGAAAAATTTGTAACGCATTTCAATTTATTT
>JAANSQ010003021.1:0-10795 GCA_036850885.1 Lepidocyrtinus dapeste
TATTGCACTGCTTTGCTGTTGGGAGACGTTGTGGAGCGTGTACGTCTGCTCAAGAGTACTGGACAAGTGTCCTTGGCCTACTGGACTGCAGTGAATCATGGATTGACGGAGGAAGCTGAGCAGCTCAAGGAACTTTTGGATGAAGAACAACTAGCAAACTTGAAGCCTCTACCGGGAGCTAAGTTCTTATGCCCTCCACCACCACTTTTCTTGTTTGATGAGAATTGGCCACTTCTTACTGTGACCAGGGTAAATAGAAATTTTTAAAAGGACAACAACTGTAAGTCTTTGTGATCCTAATTTTTTTGTTTTGTTTTCAGAGTGTCTTTGAAGGTCCTGCTTTGAAAACTAAGCCAACTTTGGGTGGTGCTGGAGTTGGCTTAATCACTGATGAAATTGATGTGGAACCTACCGGTGGTTGGGGAGATGATGACTTTCAAATGGATGATGACAATCAAGGCGAAAAACTTGATGATGATATTCCCGCCGGTGAAGGTAAAAAGCATTGAATTTAATGATTTAATTTGAAAATATAAATGGAATCAGTTTTAATGCAATTTAATTGACTGGTTAGGAGGTGGCTGGGATATTGATGATGACATTGAGCTTCCACCAGATGTGGAGATTCCGTCTAGCGACGCAGGAAATGAAGGTTTCTTCGTTGCTCCAACAAAGGGTGTTCCAACTCCTCAGCAATGGACAAACTTTTCTAAGCTCCCGGCGGACCATGTATACGCTGGCAGTTTTGAATCTGCCGCTAGGCTGCTCAACGACCAGCTTGGGATTATTAATATTGAACCGTTTAGACAGTTGTTCCTGTCTGCTTATGCGAGGTCTCGTGCAAGCTACACCGCTCTTCCAATCCTGCCATCGTTAAATTTGTTTCCCACGAGGAACTCTAAGGATCAAAAGTATCCTGCTCCTGCGGTGGGAGTTACTATTGCTGATTTAATTCAACGATTGCAGGTAAGTCGTAGTAATTAAATTAAAATGCAATGAAAAAAAGCTAAACGAAATTTTGGAATTATGAAATTTGTAATTCACAATTTTTTTTTCGTAAGGGATCTTATCAATTGACAACAATGGGTAAATTTGGCGATGCTCTGGACAAATATCGCGGCTTACTTTTGAACATTCCATTGGTGGTGGTGGATAACAAGCCGGATATCACGAAGGCCCAGGAACTCATCTCTTTATGCCGAGAGTACATTCTTGGTAAAGACTCCTCCAAATCCAACAATTTCATGCGTAGTTTTATAGAACTTTATCTAAGAATTGTTTATGTAATGGTTAGGTCTTCAAATGGAGCTTTTCCGCAAAGACCTCCCAAAGGAGAAAATGGAAGATCAGAAGCGTAGTTGCGAGCTCGCAGCGTACTTCACCCATTGTAGCCTGGACGCAGTACATTTGATCCTTACGTTGAGAACTGCAATGAACTTGACGTTCAAACTGAAGAACTACAAGTCGGCCTCTTCTTTCGCTAGGCGCCTTCTAGAACTTGGACCTAAGGCTGACATGGCACAGCAAACCAGAAAGCTGTTGCAAGTATGCGAGAAAAACCCGGTGGATGAACATCCCATGGAGTATGACGAACACAACCCATTCTCAATTTGCGCCAAAACCTACAAACCCATCTATCGTGGAAAGCCAGAGATCAAGTGTCCTTTCTGCGGTGCCTGCTACATGCCGCAGTTTTCAGGTATTTTGTGTACTGTATGCACCGTCGCTGAAGTGGGGAAAGATGTTATGGGGCTGCGCATCAGTGCACTGCAACTTCGTTAACAATTATTTATTCTCTTAAGATATAATATATTATTCTTACCGAAATCACAAGTAATTCTTATCATACTGTATACAGATAAGGTGGTCTAGCCTGTAAAAAAATCTTTTATTCTACTTCTATTTCCGTGAAATAAAGATGTATGGTGCAGAGTAAAAAAAAAATCCATTACATAACTCGTCTGGATCCTTTTGCATTGTACAATCATGTCTTATCCAGGAATTGGATGATTCATATAAATATATATCTCCATACATTTTATCCAATTCATTTCCAAAAATAGACCATAAATCGAGACTGTTCATTTGTTCTCCAACGTTCAACAAAGCATGATACTAACATGACGGAGGAACGACACGGTTCCGTTGATTTGAATGCAAACAGGTTGTTTCTAAAGGACGTTTGTTCCGGCCCACTCAATCACAATGTCCTATGGTTGGTAAAGCAATCTGCAAGTGATTTGATTTGAACACAGCCTCCTGTACATCCCGTAGTATTTTTAGCAGTTGAACTAATGCCTCGTGACAATGAGAAAGAGTAAGATTGGTTGAGAACACTTTAGACTACATTACTTACGATTTGCTATTTACTCTGTGTGCTTTAGTGCAAAATGCTCTCCTCCTAAAAAATACATCCTTTTTATTTATTACTCTTCCTCTACGGCTCTACGCACCTGTCAAAGCCATTGTGTTCAGACGTTGATAGTTTAAGAGTGGAGGATGGGGATGATGTTGCTAAAAATAACAATAAGACGCTGTTCTAAGAGAGATGTTCATTCATTAGTGCATAAAATGTTTTTCAACAATGTCTCGTAGGCGTGAGCTATTCACGGAATCAAAGCAGATTCGACGTGTTAGGCTATTCTCGGACCATTCAGACAATTACTAGAAAAGACTCGATGATATGAAGCGTTATGAGTGGCTTAGGAAAGCTGACGGCTAATGTATGGACATATTTTTAGAAATCTAAGAAAAAATAAGTATCTCAGTCATAGGAGTTTGCTTTCCGTAGGAAAAAACGATAATGGGGTGAAGTGAGAATATTAAAGATTAATAATTCATGCATGTTAGAACAACCATGGATTTTCTCTTTTTGCATAGTGTACAATCGGAGTTTTCTGAAAAAAATAGTTTGATGTTGGTGATACTAGTGCCTACTGCCCACGCAAACTAGTACAGGCCTAAAGAAATGGTTCAGAACTGTTCTAATGGAACAGAAATGTAATGGAATGGATGAATGGATGGAATGTAATGGAACAGAAAAGTTCCGTTACAACTACAAGAGCGTTCTCTCATCTTCAAAAGATTTTAAAAATTCATTGAATAAGGTTTGGCTACTTGGATATAATCATCAGCACGATCATGATATCATGAATATCACGATTGGCTTTTTAGTTTACGAGAAGGTTACATCAGGAGTTTCATTGCCAACGCCTAGATCCTTCTGTAATCTATAAATTTTCGATTAAAATAATCTACTCGAAAATTCTCTACTACAGATTGAGAAAATATTGTAGAGAAACGCTTGAAAAATATGATAATGATAACACAGCGGATTTGATTTTTGATATGATTGGTATAAACTTAATGAATGATGCAAGAGCAAGAGGATGCTGCTAATAATACTTTTGGAATCCTATAATTTAGTAAATTATAATTTGAAAATTTGTAAAATCTTTAATTGACTACTAGTCTAACGAAGATTATGTCGTGTCGAAAATAATTTCTCGAGAATTATTGAAAACCCGTATAAATGACCACCAGGAAAAAAATCTTTTGAGTGTGAGTCTGTAAAAGTCTTCGGTTTAGTTTTAAGGCGAGGCTTACTTTATGACTTGCATGATGACACGATTGACCCACATTCACTCCAAAGACAGCATCTTTATGGACATGAAGTACCATACCGCAGATGAAAAAAAACGAGGACGGTGCACTTGCCAAAAAAAAGTCAGCGCATGCATTACGTCGTAAAAACAGTTTGGGTGGATGAACGCATCTCATTCCAGATATGAAAGGTTATAGATCAGAAGATAATCACAGTTTATGTTCCGTGTTTACTGCAGCCACACGACAGGCAGGTCATGCAATTACAATAAACATGTAAACTAAGTTAACCTATTACAATATTTCTTACATTTAAAAACATTTTCCTGGAAAAAAATTTGTTGCTCAAGTCGATAATCTTCAAGTCTTTACGTTCTTTTTCATATAAACTTGTAAGTAAAAACAATCAACGCTTTTTTCAGTTATTTTATGAGAAGGCAGGAAAGTGTTACGCTTGGGTCTGATTCTACAGAGAAAGATCCGTTTCATGAAACACATTTTTGCGCAACTGAACCATTGGCATTCTATCACCTAAAAGGAAAAACCAGTTTTGGTGTAACAGAGTCGTCAAAATAAAGTATTTTGTTTTGTCCTTTAAGAAATCACAAAATGAATTGAATAACGTAATTCCATATATTATTCGGCACTTCTCACTGGTCCTGATTCTAGTGATCCCGGTGCCGTAGCTTAGTAATTTGGTGTGCTTAAGCGTTGCCCTTTTATGCCGTATAACGTGTACGTGAGCTTCTTAAAGTTTTTGAGAATGTGACATGACCTCTAATTTCACTTTGACTATGTATTTATGAACGGGACTACTAGCCATGTCATACCAAAAGAAGCCAAGCCACGCCATACACTTGGCCCGAAATAACTAATAAATTGATAAATAATTTACATACTAAAACATCTCTGGGGCCACTTTAGAGCGCCATAAAGTCATAAAAAGTTTGTACAAAAGTGCCAAAACGAATTACCATTTACCTAATGCTCATTCTTGAATTACGTAGAAAAAAATTGCATCATTTGGTATTCCATGTGTAAGCTCAATAAAAAGGTAGTGAAACGGGAACCACTGACATACCGATGGCCTACCGACCACAGCCCTTCTACTTGTTTACCTGGCCCTTGTCCAAATATTCAAATGAAGTGAACGGGAACTTTGAAACAATGCTTACACATTCAAATAAGTCTATTCAAATGGTTTACTATTGGGTAGCTTTCTGAACTTATTGCTCATTCGCGGAGATCACAGAAAATATCATTTTTTTTTACATTTTATCCTCATCCTAATAATTTTTTAAAAATGTATCTACCTCTAACGATAAAAAAAATTGAATCTTGTTGAATCAATGCTATACACGTATGAATGGTCCACGTTTTCTTAATCTTGTTTCCGCACTCAACCCTCAAAATATCTTGGAGATTTTGCATAAATGAAACGGTTTCATGTCTACAGTCTACGTGGTCCAGTTGTAATCTTCAACAGGTATTTCGCATGAAGAGTCTAAAAAAGCTTCTCTAATTTGCATCGGTTGATTGCTCACAGTGCATTTTCATTCATTGCTTTGTGCCAGTCGTAAAATAAAAAATACCGAAACTTCCTAAAGCACCTTATTTCGGTAAACTAATTGTATTGTTTTAAATAAATGTGTGTCATTCTTTGGTTTGGGTGAGTCTGAACAAGAACATGGGCAATAATTGCACGAGCAAACCAATGAAACCGACACTGACACTGATCGGCCATTAACCTGGTAAACAACGTTTCATTCGCTACACAGCCTATTTCAATAAGCTCTGGTTGTGAGTGTTTATGAGTGGACATGAAGACTGTGAAGTGGAATGATGCAGAAACGTGTTTAGCTGCGCCTAATTAATTTTCATTCTTTTTGTATTCTACGCTTTAGGCCAGTTTTCCAATCTCACACCAACGCAAATTCGTAAAGTCTAGAGGGCATCTGAACATTTAAGCAGTGACGACAATGAGAGTACTACGCTATACACTCCCATCTGCATACATTTTTTTACATTTCATTCACAAAAACTTTTTGTTCACTAGTGACATTAAAATCTTCAAAGGAGATGAATGAATCAAAAGAAAAAAAAAGTCTTTTAAGGAAGGAGATCATTCTTTTGACAAGGGAAAGACGGTCATTGCTATCATCTTCATAAAACATTTGCTTCGAGATAATATAAAATAAGGAACCGGATGTTACTTTCTTCGCCGCAGCGGCGTACATCACAGACTGCTCAAGAGTAGGTCAAAAAGTTTGCAACGTCGTCTTTAAAAAATATATTAAAGCCGTATTCTTCACGAAAGTATTATCAAATCAGGATGAGTCAGTTTATTTAACCGTCATACTCCGCAACTGCACGCATGCCTACATACCTGCGTTTTCTCCCTAAATCTTTAAGTCTTAATGGATCCTTCCTTTTTGCGTGGCTTCCTCCATACCTGTTTCTTATCTCCTGACAAATGAGTACCCTTTCAGAAGAAACGCAAATTGTCTCATTTGACATTACATTCAACCCAAGGATTTAAACGAAACGAGTGACGAGCCAAACAAACAATATTTTCCCAGAAGTAAAATCCACTTAAATTTCTAAGCACTTTTACTTTACACCTGTGACCTCAGCCAGACGAAAGCTTAGTCATCCAAATCCAGACATGTGGACAGTATGCGACATGCAATTAATTAACCTAAAGAAGCTTAGATTTCACTGAAATAAGGAGAGGCTGAAATGCGATCCACCTGACAAATCGCATAACCCTTTGAAATAAAACATTAAATTCCTTAAGTGTATCAAGAGTCTTTTGAAATCTTAAAAGTTGACAACAACTTGCCAACTAATTACTTAAGAAAAGCGTATGAAAAAAAACATGAATTACGAAAGTGAAACTTTTTTTTTTCATTTTAAATGTATAACGTTCTATTGTTACAACTTCTTTTCGCTTATATCCTTTTTTACAATATCGATTTGTAGGTATATGAAAAAGACTCGTTACACGATTAGCGAAACAAGTGTGACTCTAGTTGTGATTCTTGTCATCTGAAAAAAAAATCATCTTTTATAGAGGAAGTTCACATGAGCGAATCGGTCAACATGAGAGTTATTAACTATCCCATTTGAAAACTACATTTGTACATGTTACCATGAATGAACTACACTTTGTCAACATAACGACTCACCTAAGAACCTTGACAATGTCAGAAGGTTCTGTTATGCTGTTGTGAATCATTTTGTACAAAGATGCTCATTTATAATCACCTTTTTCCTGGTTTCTTTGTCTGTGCCTAGATTTAAACTTAGAAATGTGTAACACACCGTCTGACCACTTTCTACTCAAGAATTTAGTGAATCGGTCAACTCAAACAGAGGTTACTGCGACGCAGTCAAAAAAATCAACTTGAGTTGTTCCTCAGTGCGCACAACTGTCTCAAAAAAAAATTATCAGAAAGCCTCTAGGGGAAGATGTGGCATTGCATCGCATAGACAATGAAAAACGGTTGCATTTTTTTTAAATTGATAATATTCAAAGGAGATATATCCCTTAACTCGCGTAACGTTCTCATGTCATGTTGCAGGTTACAATTTACAATCAAAGCTTCCTCCGCGAACTAGTCCAACTAGCATTATGTATGAGTGATTATTATTCAAATGAAAATGGAGATTGGATGAGTATAAGTTTTTTTTTCTATTGAAGTCTATCTTTTGTAATGACTAGTCTTTTAGAGGATCTTGACTATCTAGAGATCAAGGAACTTCCGTCAAAGAATTTATCTAGACGTTGGAATTACACTAGCTCACTGGGATCGCTTTTGGATTCGCTGTATTGTGTTATGCTTTTGGTCATTTACATAGGTGCCCTACTCTGGTCACCAGGGTATCTTCTTACAGGAACTAGTTTAGTCTCGAAGCTATAAAACTATGCAGGAATAAAGTTGAATGATTAGTTTAAGAGATGAAAGTAAAAGCTGTAGAACCTCAAAAAACATTTTATGGTAAAGTTCACTAAACAAAAGGATAATTCATCTGACGTAAAGCTTCTAAATGCTTACCTCATCTGTATCAGAGAGTGCATCACCTAAGAAAAAATGTACTTGCTTCAAAAATTTCTCTTTGGGTTTGACAATCAAGCTAGTAATAAAGTAGCAGGTTCTAAAATGCTTCTATGCTTCTACGCTTGATTCGCACCAGACCAGCGTAATAATCGATTTGAAAACTTGTCAAGAATGCCTCAGTCTGTTATTAAATATTTAATAAGTGAATTTTATTGTACACTCGCTTTTTAAAAACAAAATAGGTATAGAAATTTGATCAGTCGTTGAATCTTGATGAAAGAAATGGCTCAAGAAGAATCTAAAATTTAATTAAAATAGAAACTTTGTTGTTCACTTTTAACTACTACTTGGATTCGTATAATGATATGTTTTGCGCAGGTTCTCTTTTTAATGTACAATTTATTGATATGAACCATTCAAAAGTTTTCACGTAGGGCTTTGAAACAAGCAGTGATTTGCAAACTCGGTCTATTTTTTTCACGTGTTGTAGCACCTTTACACAATTAGTAAATAACTGTGGTTGGGGCGTGCAAATATGTTTGCTTAGTATAAAATTTGTATTGAAATTGGGACTATATGAGACTTAAATAGGTACTTAGGTTAATCTTGAACATTGTTATTTTTACGTGGACATCCACTTAACATTTTGCGAAAATTTATAAAAAATACTAGTGTTATGATAAATAGTTATTTTTTAAAGGAATCTTTGAAATCCAACCGTAGGTGAATTGTAATATGTAATTACTTAGCGCTGATAAATGCTCATCGGGTAGAGTCTATCATTATCATTAGTTAACTCATAACAAGTAATTTACATCTCGATTGTATATTATCGGGCCAACAATACCTATTAATTTATTGGAGGAATGCTTAAAATTATCAGTAATTTTCGATACTTGGTGCGAAACTAATCATTTAATTTTGCAAGGGTGATGGTGTTCCATACCTTCATAATTATAATTAAGTGTGGGAGGGGAGCCGCTCTATAGGTATTTAAAATTAAGCTTTTGCAAGGTAGCCGGTGATTATCATTATCGTATGTAGATGATTTCATGTGCTTAACAGACCATAGAAAAGGATGAAAAAACTGGGTTAAATCCAATTCTTATTGTAGACCTATGCTTAATATTATGTAATCTCTAATCCGAGACGATGATCAGCCAAAACAATTCAAATATATTCAGGATTTAGAATCACAATGAGAATTATTGATTACTCATGCATTTTAAGAAACCTCCAAAAGTGCATATAATTTTCCTCCTTAGGAATTCAAAACTGAAATAATATTGTACAGATTCTCAGCATAGCTTATTTTTTATGCGCGTAAGACTTTGTTTCTGTAAACTAATCACTCAATCGTACTTTAACAAGATAGTTCCACTTGAGGTTTCCTTTTTAGAAATTTCAGTCCGAGAAACTAATTAGGTAGTTTATAAAAGTAAGATTTCTGCTGAAAGACTACATATCCTAATTCTAAGTTCCCATCCATCATAAGATCGTACTCTTCTGCAAAAATCATCAGATCAAAGTGGGATTCATTAATGAATATTTTCGCTAATCTTAGCTGAATTGATTGCAGTCTTTGAAACTTGCTATCTATCATCTGAAAACTTTTAGCACTTCTGGTTCAGTAGGTTGAATAGGCTACTGGGACTTTTTTTCAAGGCATTAAATCACTAAAAAAATAGGTAGAGCGTTACAAATACTGTACAACAATTGTAAGTGCTCTGCGGGTTTTATAAAAATTAGGTAACATTTTTCTAATCCTTTGTACACTTGAAATGTTGCAGGTACCCTAAAGAATATCAGTAAATTGGATATGTGAGGTTAAGAATCAGGTGCGGGTGGATTGGATTACACACTTCCGCAGAGAGCTGTTGGCATGAGGCGAGTCTTTGAAAAACCATTTCTGGCCCCTACGATTTCCCTTAAAATGTTTTTCTTTTGGTGAAACTTTTGGCGAATTTTGCATTTTTCTGTAATAATATATTTTGTTTTCAAAGTTAAAGTGCTTTTGCATTTATTATTTTCGGATGAAGGATTTAGCCAGGTGGCTGGGAGGGAAAAAAACAGGTGTATTTACAATTAGTAGGTAGTAATGTTTAAATACAGAGGTGATATAAAAGAGCTTATCGGAAAAAAAAATCTGGCAAGATGTACGTGCAATACTAGTATTTTGTGAAGGCATTAGAGTACTAACTTGTCAGTCAGGTCGCATTATCTAGTTGACATCTGAACGAGGACTAATGGCTCAAAAGGGAAATGTAGCATTTTCTCTCGTACATTTAATGAATGAAAGGTCATGAAGGAAAAGCTGAACATGTTATACAAGAATTTGTTGTCATATTGCGCCTTTCAAACAAGTACAAAATGGACTTATGCAACTTTATCTTCCTATTCATAGCCACTTTTATGGGACGAGTTGGTCAGCTTAATAAAAGGTTCAAGAAACCCTACAGTCAACAAACAAAAATAATAAGTAAACTTAATCTAAATAATAAATACATCATCTTCATTTGCATATGCGAGCTCATAAAAATTGCGACGAAGATGCGTAGTCAAATTGTGCCCATATGAATGGAGTACATATATCTTGCCTAAGCTGTGAAAACATGAAATCAATTGGATTTCTCATTTGAGATGAATGATTTTCCCCAAAAATGAAAATGTTTTGAAGTGAATTAATACTTAAGGAAATCTAGATTTCTTTCGTGTGTAAACCTTCCCATCTTATGAACAACTTTTGAAGATGATAATGAGATTGATTTTGGTAGTGCTAAAGCAATAAATCAACTAGTATAAGAGCAACGTAATTAGTTTGTCGAAAATAAAATATTCATTTGGTCGCAACAATACCAATAAATACATGGAAAAGGATTTCATTAAATTTTTGTCAGACAAGTTGCTTCAAGCAAATTATTTAGAAATCTTAAAGAAACCGTGAATTCCTAAAAAAAACCACATTGCAAAGTTAATATCTCTCTTTAATCGCACCTATATGGGAGACATGAAGGAAATACATAATTTGAAACGTCATATTCTTCCAAGGTAAACGGAAGGAGTACTTGTATCACTCTTTCCCCAACATGACCGGATGGATGGTATATGATGAACAGTATAAAAATACACTA
>JAANSQ010003022.1:0-10794 GCA_036850885.1 Lepidocyrtinus dapeste
CGATTTTTAATAACATTAAGCTACGTTTTTCAATAACTACTTCATTTTTTCAATAGGAAAACGTAATAAATTGATCTTGAACAGATTGAAATTGAAAAATTATGAGTATAATAGCGCAGAAGAATTATGCAATCATTCTAAAATTATTATCAACATTTTCTGCTCGTAAATGTATCGAATGTTAGAGCTCATATGGTATAAAAAGCTAATTTACTGTCAAATCATGCATGATTTCAATTAATTGTGTTTGCCTCCCATATATCCTCAATTCATTTGTTTGAGGAGAGAGCTCCCACGTAGAATAATAATATTATGTAAGATCGCTGTATCACTTTTACGTGAAATATAGGATAACCCTATACACAAGCTTCATGCTTTCTTCCTTTACAAGCACTCAATTGATTTTTTATACTTCACACATTATTCCCAGTGGAGCAACAGAATCATAATATTACTTACCACGATGGAGTTAAAACAAGAAACATTTTCAGAGATAGTAAAAAGTTGGAAGCACTTCATAAAGTGAACAATGCTTGAAGACCTACTGAAATAAACGTTGTTCTACGAGTACAGGGTGGTTATATAAAAACAACGGATTATTTTTTTCTTAAAATTCTCTTCATAAGTGCCAATATTTTATACAAAGTATTATTATATGGTATGATTAGCAAACGCAGAGAAAGGGATTTGGACAGGAGCCGTAAAACATTTTTTTAAAAAGGTTTGAGCATGCATTACATTAAAAGTTCAGTCAATAGCCATAAAAATCAAACTTGAAATATTGTGTATTGGATGGGCATCAAAAATTGGTATTGAATGCATAATTCATAAAAAAATGAGTTAAGTAGTTAACCGAGGAGGTCCACCGTTTATTCAAAATGTCTGTACGCTTTTACTCCATATTACCTGAGTATCCAAAACTAAACATTTTTTCGCAACTATATACTCCTTTACGTCTAATAATAATAATGTGTTCTCTCCTCTTCAATCACTTCATGTTCACTGCTTTAGCTTATAGGCAAAAAAAACCTTACAGTATTTATTATGCACATCTAGCTGTGATCATGATGCATAAATACATTACAGCAGATGTGATGCTTAGAAAGTCTCATCTAATCTAGGATCGTAAAAAATGAGATTTGATGCTTTCAAGGATCTGTGCTAGAGCTAGACACTCATGAATCAGAGGAGTTATAACTTAAAGGCTAGATAGTTTTGTCTTTTTAAAAGTTTCAATCACCTCCTAAAACAGAGGATGTAGTTACGGCATAGGCTGTTTCTTGTTGGGTTTGTAACATGCAATTATAAGGACCACGACTGGACTGGACTTGTATAATTTATATGAAGTGCATGCCTCATTTACTTTATTTATCTGAGCTTTTTTTATTTCTTTTCGATACGATATTTATTGTTATTATTGTGCATTAAATAGCCTGTTATAATTCATCTGTAGTAAATACACTCTCGTAATAAAAAATCAGACTAGCAATTCATATTTTATGAATATGGCAGAATAATTCTCTTCACACTATTATAATATGGTCGAGTAGAACCGCTTTCTTGTTAGGCATGTCGGATGACTTGTTTTTTTTTCGTCCGGTAGGATTAGCTGTCAAACTGACGACGCGACGGTGGTGCTGGGATAACTATTCCCATCGCTTACTTATTAGTCGTGTATTTTGTAATAATAATACAGGTTAAATATTACCTGTTTTTATGACAAACTGTATTTATCGGATGAATTATGCAAGGAATAAAATGCTCTGTGCCGTGCTTTGAAAAAAAGACAAAGGTTTGCTTGATAGAATTAGAGCGTAGCAAAAGCTCCGTAAAAAATTACGGAATGACCATGATGAGCTGAATAAAAAGATATGGATAATTTCTGGACTTGATGTGTGGGAATGTCATGGAATAAAAGATAGTGTCCGTTCCTTCCTTTGAATGAAATAAATGAACGAATGTATTCAAATTAAAAGAAGGACATGATGAAGAAGGAAAAGAATGCCGTCGATTTTTTCAATATTTCTCAAGCCGAGAAGGTTTACTCATCAATCTGTTTCGAAACAATAAAGTTGGTAGTAAAAAAACACTAATAAAAATTACTAATGCATAAAAAGAAGAAGTGTTGAAAAGCTATATTCATTTGCTTCACCTTTTGTTGGGTTTTTTTCAGGAGTGAAACCGGAAAATCTGGCTGCCCTTTCTAACTTGAGCAACATCCAGAGCAGCATTGGGAATGCATTACTTAATCTGGCTTCTTTGGGAAGTCTGGCAGCCCTTCAACAATCTCTGCCTGGTCTGCTCTCTTCTGTCGGTGGAAGCGGGAGTGCTGGAGTAACAGGAGCGGATCGATCTTCTAGTAGTGGAGGGAATGCTTCGGGATCAAGCCCTAGTCACAATTCGCCCCATACAGTTGGTGGTGGCTCATCATCATCCCCATCTGCCTCACAAATGAATGCTCCTTTGAACCTTACTCATTCCAGCGGTGGAAGCGCAATCTCTTCAAAGGGTCACCACCATCACCATCATCTATCTGGAAGCAGTAGTAGCAATAATAATAATAACAATAATAGCAACAACAACAACAATCATTCGCGAAGTCAACATTCATCAAGTCCTTTCTCTCATCAGTCAGCTTTCACTCACTGTAACAATTTAAGTGGTGGGAATCCAGGCTCAATGTTTCCTGGTGGTGGAGGTATGATTCCACCTAATCTAGCGGCATACTTTAGTCAAAGTTTAGGAGGAGCTGGGGGAGGAAACCCGTCAGGATCTTCACCATTCATTCCAAACTCATCACAACTGACCAACTCCTTGAGTCATGCGGCAGCGAGTGCTCAATCCCCGGGATCATTACCCCAACTTGTGTTAGCTTCAGGACAAATAATGCAAGGAATTCAAGGAGCACAACTACTAATACCTACTTCTCAAGGTACTCATTACATAAATATTTGTACGGTGAAAACTACCGCAGTTATTTTATTTCTTGCGTCAGCCATTATTTAAATTCAACATAAAATACAATGATTTGAGAACGAGGAGCTAGAAAGAACCAGGCTAGTTTTTTTTTGTAATACCCTCTTACCTCACCTGACAATCTCTGAAACTGAAGCATGTATCCTCCGCAATCATGCAATTAAGCCATCATCATTGAGATTGAAACTTTGTATCACTATATCATGCATAAATGACGAGCATTCCGCTTTAATTAAACTCTAGTTTAAAAGGGAAATTATACCCACAGTAATAATGAATACCGGTGGAGAGAATCATTTTTAGAATAATATTAGATACATCTTATATATCTGGACGGCTTAGTTTCTGTGTGGTAGTACGATGTAAGCAGTAATAAAAATCATTTTCATACATTCCACTCCAAATACATAGTTTACGTTATATTTCTCAATTAAAAGTAGAAATAATGCAAAAGTTTTGGCAGAGAACAAGAATAGGATGATCATTTAACTGAAATATTCAAAAGAGACAATTTCAACAAAAACGGGAACACTGGCAAACTGGCATAGAGGCCAGAGCTTCAACCTTTTTTCTATCTTTAAGTTCACGGAACATTCATCATATTACATTATAAATTCAGGTATGTGGGCAGTTTGTTGTGTTTGTTGTTGTTGATTTCGTTTTATGATATTGTATGCATTAATTATTATGATGAAATACTAGGCATGAAAAAGCATTATTCATTGTATTTTTTCGAACAGAATAGTAAACCAAAAGAGTAGAGCAACTACGGCAAAAGACGAAATTATAGCTCTCCTTGTGATAAGTCATTACTGCCTTCACACAAAGATAGCTTGGGTAAAATTAATTGCAACTGTGGCGATAATAAAAGGGGGCATTTGAATGAATTAAAAATTTTAACCTTTGGCTCAGAATTCATTATTGAGTGGCTTGAGGCAAGAAGCAGCACTCGAAATGTAGAAGGAAAGAAATAAAAAAAGAAGTTTGATACCCTTTTCATAACACCCTGGGGTTGATGAAAAAACTCTGTACAACATGCACACCAATCTCACCCATTTAACCTTACGTACTTGACATATCATTACTTCTAAACAAGAATGATAATACCAAGTTTTAGTTAGGCTAGTCCTCACTAGACTACATTAATATTGATAACACGAGTCTTTTTGAATGAACACAAACTGCTGTAATGACTTATGTATAGAAATTAACTGAAACCTTTGCACCGTATTAAGTATACGCTTTGGCTTTGTCGTTGAGAATTTCGCAGTAATTTCGATTATCCCAGTGAAATCCAAGTAATAATGTATGAATCTACGGAGTACAATGTGATATCGTATTATTTTAATTTTGTATGAATGTGGTGTGTGGTATGCAGTTTGAAACCACTCACCCTAGTTTATAATGAATGATGTAAGAAAACATATCCGTATAGCTTTTTTTTACCTCTGAAATTTTATTTACCACTTGCGTTTTCCTTGATACCACCAAGGCTGCGTAGTTTACACCATAATTTCAACCTGTTTTTGACCCAGTACACATTCTGTTCCGCCTACCCCATAGTGCGATTCATGGTAGAAATGCTTTCTCTCATTTCACCAGGGAGGAAAAATGAGAAGAGTAAGTAAAATGCGAGCCTCTGTAACTTTACAGATAATGATGTATGAGTATGAATATGTTAGAGGGCATTTAGTTTCTTTAAGTCGCATGAATGATGTGAGAGGTTATATTTTGCCCATTTTAATTCGACCAATTTCTACAGAAATCATTATTACAAGAGACGACGTAGTAGGGATAATCATTGCGAAAAGTATGTATGATTTGTATAGACATATTGTCATCATTTTCCTTTATACTGTAAAACACAAGTATACTCTATAAGATGGTTTGTCAGTAGGGAAAATCGGCTAGGCTGAATGATGATAATAGGTACATTTCAAAGTTTGTTATATGATTAGTCTATTGGATATTAATGCCGAACATGCTCCCGCCCTACATATCTGTTAAACATGCTCAACACCAGCAGTTCGTTCCAATCATCATGATAATGATGGCATGAGGGAAGTAGTCATCATAATTATTGAACTATGCCTGTGGACCTATAATTATTCCTTATTTTCAACTTTCCTTTCACCCTTTCATGCTGTTGTGCAAAAAACTGTTTCTCAGACCTTATCCTTCTCTCTTTTCCAGTAATTTTCACGGATAGTTCGTATGCGTATATCGTTTTGGTGTTGTATAAACGATGATAAAAGTCTCCAGTAGGGCCATGTACACAAAGATAATTATGTCAAGAGAAAGAGATAGAACCACATAAAGCAATATGAACATAAAGTAGTATAGAGAAGATAATATAGTAGTCATTATTATAGTCATCATCGGGTCTTAGCCAGCGATTGAGCTTTTAACCCGTGAAAATTATCAAATTCGCCTAATAATAATTAATGACTTCATGTATGAAGCTGCTGCTGTGGAAGGGCACGGAACGCAAAAGGGTATTTTCTTTGTATTAAGCTTGGTGTATACTCTACAAATTACCTCTCTGAATGTATACGAGGACCTACATAAACTGGAGTAGGTACTCATTATTTCTTCCATCGAGAAGATCCAATGATACAAATGATGCAATGTGGTGATCATCCTGCTCCATTTTATTAGTTTAGTGAATCTGTTGTAGTCATCTCGAAATAATATGGTAGTCTTTAGGGTATTTAATTAATTCTTTTGTTCCGATAGGTTATATTTCAAAGAACTTTATTTAAATTCGTCATTGATTAGGAGGTATAATTATTCGGATGAGAGACTTCTGCTACAGCTTGTGACAAAAGATCTAAAGAAGTTTTTACGTTTTTAGTTTAAAAGGGGACAGGGCATGATTATTTATGTCCATCTTAAAAAAGTTGGTGGAAATTGTTAGCATTAGAAATAATGCTCAAGCTGTTAAAAATTCCCGTTCAAATATTTAAGAAATGCTTCTAAAATCTTTCATACTTGACTTTAAAGCAATGCATTATTTTTTGATTCCAGGTTTAATGACTCAAATGATCTTAACCATTCCACTAACCCAACCGGGATCTCCCCAAAGCATGCTGAATACTCCAGCTCAAAATACATCACCAGCGATTGGTGCTCCAAGTGGACAACGCTCATCAAGTCCTCACTCGAGAGGAGCCCGAGCTCAAAGTCGAAGTCATCACGGACTTCCGCAATGTAGTGCAAACTCACCTCCGATTGCATCCACAGTTCCTCCTAGTGCCAGCCCTGATTACTCAGGACCTGGTGGATCGATGTCTGGATCTTTAATGAATCTATCGTCGCATCTAGTCAACCAATCTCTAGGCGCACACATTCCATTGGTAAATTATAAAACGAATTGTAGAAACAGGAGATACTACGTTGGTAATTACTTTAAACAAATGGTAGTAATCAACTTAAACTTTACGACTGCAGGATAAAATGGGGATGGATCGCGCAAGTATGAACGGAATAAGATCTTCTAGTTTAAAAAGAGACAACGCTGGTTCCGTGATCTCTTCTAATCCTAACATACCCATGTCATCTCTATATCCTCCAAAGATGAGTCCATGTAGTGGAAGTGGACATGATAGTGACAAGTGCTCAGAAGCAGGTTTGTCTAATAAAATGAATAAATGAACAACATTACATCATCACATCAGGCTACCAAAGGATGACACACTGCAGTTTAATAAATTGAATTGTTACGAATCTTATGTGTATTGTGTATCTTTTCAGGTGATTCAGATCAAATGGTTGATGGAATTAATCTAGACGAAATAAAAGAGTTCGCGAAAGCATTCAAACTGCGACGACTTTCACTTGGACTGACGCAAACACAAGTTGGACAAGCTCTGTCTGTCACTGAGGGACCTGCATATAGTCAAAGTGCGATTTGCAGGTAAAATAAATCACTTTATTCAGAGCTTCTTGCTTGTGATTCTCACTTTGCCCCAGCCTTGGTACTTTCATGCTTTCTCACACCCTTGACGGTTTGTGCAGTGCAATATTGTATCTACTTTGCTTGATGGTTACTAATCAATACCACTTAATCGCTCAAATCTTGTAAACAAAAAAGTGTGACTTTTTCCACAAAATAACATAAATTAGCAGTCGAATTTCTATGATGCTAAATCAACTAGGTATACATCATAGCGTATCATTTCCTGCCCACCCTAAACATTCTCTATTTTTTGTAAAGTATCATCTATCACTTGCTTCGTTTGGCCTTAAAACATATTCATGACTAGTCATAAGTACATATTTAATCATAGTCAGAATGAAATGATTGAATTGGTTCGGTTGAATCGATTCGTTTAAATATGAAACTATCATTTATCTTCACGGATATATCAATGCTGATAAGTATTTTTACATTGACGTAGTTTGTATTGTTTTTTGATCAACAACAAAAGTAGCTAGGTTAGCTTTTAAATGCATATATAAATACTTCAAGAAATTTGCAGAATTTGAGACTACAAAAGGTTTCTAAAAATTGTTTCATTATATTTTGTACAGTGCCCTGGCTTGGCAGCTGGCCCAGTCTCAGTCTCAGTTGTCTCAATCTAACCGTACATCCCTACCGCAGCCATCCATGTATGTCATACCTAATTTCATGTTTTTCTTTCAAAATTATATTTGTACTTATTCTTTTCCTCAGTCTTTTTACCTTTCATATTGATTAATAAAATAACATTCAAGAGAATAATTAAAATACACTAGATTTTGTAATTAACTAGTGTGTTTACAGTTTCTTTAATTTTGTACATACAACATTTAAATTGGATATGAAAGTATTTCAGTTGGGTAGTTGACCTGACCTCTGCTAATAAAGCCAGAGCACTGTTGTGATTTTTAGAAAAAAAAAGTTTCCAAAAAGTAAAGACAAGCCCATCGAAATGTCTAAAGTTGCAAAAAAAGGACTGTGGAAATTCATACTAGAGCATAAAAGTTGTATCATAATAATTTAGCTTATCTTACTTAACATTGGTGTCCTAAAATTGCAGGTTTGAAAAGTTGGATATCACTCCCAAAAGTGCACAAAAGATTAAACCTGTACTAGAGCGTTGGATGAAGGAGGCTGAAGATCGCTATAAGAATGGCCATCAGAATCTCAATGAATTTGTGGGCATGGAGCCCTCCAAGAAACGGAAGAGGCGGACGTCTTTCACCCCACAAGCTTTAGAGATCTTGAATACCCAGTTTGAGAGAAATACTCATCCGTCAGGTAAACGCTCGCGGAAATACTTTTTTAGATGTTTTTAGTCCATAGATTTACAACGATTACTTTACATTTTAAAATGTTCAGGAGCTGAAATAACTACCTTGGCACATCAACTTGGATATGAGCGGGAAGTCATAAGGATCTGGTTTTGCAATAAACGACAAGCACTAAAAAATACAGTTCGGATGATGTCCAAAGGATCATCGCCAATTTAAATGACTTTCCTTAGTTTATTTGGAGCAGCTGGATCTGGATCACTGTGTAACAGGCAGATGATAAGGTCATGCAGAGTTTAATATTATGGTAGTTATTAATGTTAAAACAAAGCATCGGGTGTGGACAAACGGTCACAATTATCAGTTAGATCATTGTTTGCATGCATTTATTACAATTAAGCGTGAATGAGATCAATCATTCAATCCGGTTGGTTTAGAGAAGCGAAAATATTCTAAGATTCTAGCTTGGCTTCTCGTTTTATAAAATAAAATTTGTATACAGCAACGTTAAATATACATATTATCATGCTTTTAGTCAAATGACAGACACAAAAAAACTAGGATAAGATATTTAGTTCAATTTGCCCCATGCACTGTAGTAAGAAGGTAAAACGGGAGAAAAAATGATATAAAATTGATACCTCAAAAAATATGTATTGTACATTAATCCCAGTGAGAATATACTATTAAGATAGTTAAACTAAATACATATTGTAAATTGGTTTAAGTAGTTTGGAGTTTTAAATTAGTAACATATTTATAGGAGTATAAGTAGTATTAATTATAAAAGTATAATAATAAGCCCTGGTAAAAGAAAAAGACGTAGTGTTTCTCCATTTTAGTGATATATGAAGCTCATGTTTTAGATTTTTCAACTACGTAGATTTGTGAATTGTAAAAGTCCAAATCAAGCTATACGTTATGTTATAAATAAACACGTTGAAAGTTATAGGAAAAGTGGTGTTTTGTTTTGACTTTATTTTAACCTATCGTAGTTTTAATATTGTTTTGTTAACAAAATGTAATTAAATGCTAAGCTATAGACTTGAAACAGCTTTAATAATTTTTTTTCCTGTTATATCCTGTGATGATTTTGTTCTGCAAATATAGTTAAAACGATATTAAAACGCATACATATATTTGTATGTAATGTGTACTTAAAATGTAATATCTGCTTAAAAGAAAATGTTTCCTGTTAAATGTTTATAAAACTGGTGGGAAGTTTGGAATTAGTGTATCCTTAATCAATTTATTGATTTAACCAATTCAAGAAATTCATCAAATATTCAATAAAGATTTGTTATATTAAAAGAATTGAATTAAAATGAGCAGCAACTCTACAATAACTTATTATAGCACGAAGCATAAAAATATTCAAAATGCAACATTTTGAGAACCTTAGAACTTCTTTAGCCACCAAGGATCCACTTAACTACTCCAAACACAACTTTTCCCAATATGGAAATAGGAGATACGATCCAGTCTTCTGTGGTTGACTTTTTCATTGAAGGTACTGACGTTGAAGTGTAATTAACGGAATCTTGATTGGAGTCGAATTTTATTAAAATGTGCTCATCTGTTTCGAAAACTGTGGCTGAAGCAAAGTTTCCGCCTAAAATAATAAAATTCATAAGATTGAAATGTTTATTTACTTTCTCATCATATTAATAGATTTAGCGTTCGCATTTTATTTTACCTGAAAGAATTGTTTCCCGGAACTCCTCCAATGAGAGAGCTGCATAGCCAGTGTTTAACAAAAGGTTTTGGAAATCATGTTGGTCACTTTTCCCCGAGGCTGTAGGTAAGACATGAATTTTCTACAAGGAAAGGTCCGAAAAGTATGAACAATTAAGTAATTGTATTGTATATTATTTTTGGATAAAAGGGAGCACAATTTATATTTATGCATTACGCCAACATAAAAGGGAGGTAGCCCTTCATTATTATTAGCCATTGTCTTTGTTTGTTATGCAGTTTGCAACGCAACAAACGAATTCTTTTTCACTCAGCAAGAATCTCTCCAGTTTCCTTTTTACAACAACTGGTTTTAATTTTCTCATCACTACTGCGCCATCCATGGTCCTAACCTCAAATGAAATGAAGATTCATATTTATGAATACCAGTTACCAATGTTACCCACAGTATAATCAAGTCTTTACTCTTTCTTTACCCAAATATAAAACACGAAAAGCTACTAAAATCCTAATCCTTCTTTGACTTGCTCCATGAACATGAACTGCAAACTTAGTCAACTGTAGCCCATAATGATTTATTTTAACAATAATTACAAAATACAAAGCAAGATTTAACTTCTTTTGCGGATATACTCAATCGACTCAAGAAAATTTAATCTGTCACAAAGACCTCACAAACCACAGAGATAGCCATAGAGACATCTTTGTTCATAACCATTGAAATTGCTAGAGAGCACGAAATTCAAGGTTGCTTGATAAAACTGCAGAATAATCCAAGCTGTAAACTTGTCTCGAGTTAAATTAATCTTTAACTTGCCAAAAATGTGGCTGGATTAACTTTCATTTACTCTATACTATTAGTAACATTTAATCGTTATGAATTGATGG
>JAANSQ010003024.1:0-10791 GCA_036850885.1 Lepidocyrtinus dapeste
TGAAATATCCCCAGTGCTGTTAATTTGCCAAAACTTACTACTGCAACTCCTTCTGCTTCCGGGTTCACTTCCGCTACCTCTCGAAATATCCCCAGTGCTATTAATTTGCCAAAATTTCCCACTGCAACTCCTTCTGCTTCCAGGGCCACTTCACTGGCTCACCAGTCGAGAGTGTTTTCACCTTCAACACCCATCCGTATTATTTTTACTACCCATGGATCTAACTCAATTCATAAGCTTCAATAACTTCCATCTTAAATAAATGGGGCTCCTTCAGTGTCAGGTCTGTTATAGTGCTTTTCAGTGTAGGAGAAGTACTTATTTGTTAACACTCCAATAAAATTACTTTTACTTCACATATATTCCAACATTTGCATATTTTAGGCAGTATTCTTTAGCACCATATGACCTAGAATGCTTAGTATTTTTCGAGTATAGGAAAAATACTTTTAAAAAAATAACTTGAACAATGTAAAACAATGATGATGCACAAGCTCACCAATTATAAAGAATTAATTCATCCGTAGGAAGGCAACCTAATTTATTTTTTATAATCACTCCGACTTTTGACTTGTAGGAGTGTTCCCCTCTCGAAGTTTAATATAGCTTCGTTACCTTTCAGTTTCCGCCGTCGATGAAGTACTTGGTCTAGGACTACCATTCATTTTTGTCAGGGATTTTGTAGAATAAATCAAATGTCAGTTCAGGTCGTTTTCCTCTCTTAGCATCCGTAACTACATGAACGTGTTTATTCATTTATGATGATAGAAAATGAAATGATAAACTTTTTTCTAGTCTCTTTTCTTTGTTGGTTGCTTTGGCTGGACATAGTTTTACCATCCATTACGCAGTCTGTCATGAAACCAGTAAAACCAGTGTTAGGAATATTAAAGCTAATGTTTAATGCCTGATTTCCTATCTTTTTTTCTTCCTGGACTTCTTTTTCATGTTCCGTTATGTGCAAGTCAGACACTGAATGGATATTTCGAAAGATCCATAAGGTAACTGTATAAGGTACTCAATACTACGGGGGCTACTTTGGAGGAGCAACTGCAGGCTACCCTGTACTTGCAGGACTTGCTAGACATCCAGTAGGTTACATTGGACTAGCTCGACATCCTGCCACGTACAGGGGACTCGGAGTGAGATATCAAGGTTTGTGCTATGCTGACCATGCCTACCGTGGAAGACTCGGCTATAACTCGGGACTAGCAGCTTACTAAATTACGTTTGCGGTGACAAATTTAATTGCAAATACTAAAGCATTCAATTCGAAATTCTAACCCAATTTAAATTAATGATTTTACATTAGGCGAATCAATTAAATTCATATATAAAACTATAAAGTGAATTATGTTCACTTGCAAATACTTGAAAGTTACGGCTTAAATATTGTCATTCGTTGCATGTAAAACTTTGACTCATTTTAGTAATCCTAGCAAGCATATTTTGTAGTGAGTCAAGCAATTGCGATTTCATTTTCCCAAGGGGACCCCTTTTTTAAAACTGCATTTCATTTACTTATTATGAATGCTTGTTTCGTCCAGTAAAACCTGACACATCATTTCCGGCTAATATTTTTTATTATTTTATATAATTTTAGTCCGGCAAACCAGTAAACGATACTTGACCTTCCCCTTCAGCCAAAAAATAAATTACAATTTAAATTGTCAGACTCATTGTATAATGAAATATGCTTGGCAATCTAATCAAATATGTCTTGTTTCCAAGATTAAAGTTATCATTTATGATGACAAGCATAAATTGCGATTTGGAGGAACGTGAAGCTATAATGAACAAGGTAAAAGTGAAGTCTAAAACAAATTCTGGAAAAAATGTTCATTTCATTTTGAGTTGGATTTGAGTTCATATTGAATATCGACCTTTGTTTCTTTTAGACACTGAACAGATCGAATTTGTATCAAAACAGAACTTTCGGGGCAAGATGAGATATTCTGCAGGAAAGTCGGAAAGAACTTCCATTTCATCCATGTTAATCATAGTATTCCAAGTTAGTTTTTTGGTGCTTATAGTTTTTCAGTTGAAAGCAACTTGTCAAGCTTTGACTCCAAGTCCAAATGCGGGCGAGGAAGAAGGCAAGAATAATCCCTGTAACATTGAACTGGATCCGGAAACAGAGAAAAACTGGAAGAAAGCCCATGAAGCCTGTAAGAAGCAAAGCGACCTAAGCCCTAGCCCGGCAGTTTTTAATGTCACCCTGGAGGAGTTCGACTATGACGATAAAGTACTCTTAGTAACGAATCATTATCATTATTAAATATCATTTAAATTTTAACTTAATCAATCATAATTTTCAGTGCCACATGCAATGTATTTACAAAGAGCTGGATTTGGTAAGGCATTTTTCAAGATCAAAACGCAAATGATATTGCCAAACAGATTAAAAAATCTTATAAATATAATTGGCCTAGTTAACTTCATCTGGGACAATAAAAGTTGGCGCAGCTGAAGTTGCCTTCAAGAGCAACATGACTAAGGAGATGCTCACGAAAATTACTGAGGTTTGGGATATTTGCATAGACACGTCCGAGAAAATTAATAAAGCTAAGAAATCTGATCCTTGCAAAATTATCATGCTGCACCAGTTCTGCCTCGGGAAGTCATTAGACGCTGAGAATTTAATGAAGGTAAATACACACAAACCTTATTGATTCTAATAAAATTAGAGGTTTTTGATTTTAATCTTTATTGGATTAAACTTGGATCAGGACTGCTAATGCTAGGTAACCAATTCAGAGAGTCTCAAAGATCCCAATGATCAAACTAACAGTTAACATAACATCAAACAGGAAAATAAAATTGCGAAATGATTTTGGAGGTGTTGTGTTAAACTGTCTAAAAATATTACTTGATTTTATGAAAACTTGAAAAATAAAATTAGTTGATCAATGAAATAAAGTATTTATTTTGGCAAAGATATGTTTATTTAATTTTAATCAAAATTTGGTTTTGGTTAGTCGTAAACTAGACCCATTTTGCTCTTAAAGCTAAATAAAAATTGTAGATTCAGGTCGAGTAGTTGCCTCGATTTGCCAGCATTTTAAAATCTCATTAAATCTGCAAAATTTCCATAGTATTTAATTAGATTTGTATTTTAGGCGGTTGGATAAAATATTGAACCTGGTATACAGTCTTACACTTGCTCAGAAGCTCTGGGTGGTTTAGAAAGACGAACAGTCCCATCCTGAAGTCCCTTCTTAAACTCTTCATCACATTGCAGTCCCACGTAGGGTTGTTCCCGTTAACTAAATATCTCCCTGTAGGTAACCCCTAACTACCAAATACCTGACTTGGCAGTAAATTCGCGGCGTAGCAAAGACTCTAAGGCCATCCATGCCCAGCCCAGCGGTGTGTCTATATTCATTTGATACATGTAGTTCGTCTCAAGTTTCCTCAAGAGGCCAAAGCCACTAATCTTGCAGACCTTGTTTTGGGCAAGCAACACATTTCGTGCGGAGAGGTCACCATGGATTACCTAAATTTAGCAAACTTAATCATAAAGGATGCTTCCACTTTTTGATATTCTAATGCTTTCAAAAGTTCAAACCCTTTTGTTCGCCAGCTCTGATGAATTTTATGAAGGTGCTTATCCGAAAAATAGCCTTCCACAATGATTTCATTGTTGTTGAGATTCAGATATTAGACAATTTAGACACTGATTGTGTATACATAAAACCATGGTTAACCACGATTAACCATTTGCCGACTGCTAACCAAACCGTTACGAACTTTTCCTCTGCTAACCAAACCGAACCACATAAATGAAGAACTTTTTGCCTCCAAACCAAAACCATGGTTAGTCCAGATGGTTAACCAAAGCCATCTGTAGTTAATTTCATATAAATTTGATGAATTTCGTCTATGTAGAGTCGATCATTCTACGATCAATGAAAACGGCGAATTAATATCTAATGCTAGATATCCATGACTGATTACCTTTTGGAACATATCGGCCAACGTATGAGGTCAAGCCAAGCCAAGCGTGAATGGTTTTTATATATGACAATTGACAACCTATAGCTAATTAGAAAGCTATTGACCTCCTTATTACAACATGTATACCTGTTGACATATTTATAACAATCCAGAAACATTTGATTTAGTTTACACGTTGTAAAAATTTCGAAATCTATTTTCATCTACGTTTTTCATAACATTTAACAGCTTTATTCGATACAATATACAGTCTGTCATAATAAAATTTTCCTATAGCTGACTATCTATGTTATCTGCGAACGTTTAATTGTATACATATTTTTCGATTATATCTGGCCAGTTTCAAATTTGACTACGTCTACTATACACAATACTTAGGTAACTTGATCATCTCATCTATGACTTAAATTTGGCGAAAGAACTAGGTTATAGAAAGATAGATCCTATTTTATAGTTCATGGAACATCAGGCTTGGACGTTATCGTAGTTGTCTGCGTTTTTGTATCAGTTGCAGAGAAGCATCTATGAGTTGCCTTGTAAATGTCTTCAGTTATCCATGCCAACGCACAGAGAATGGAAGGGATGGCTATGCCGATCAACATTCTTGTTAGGGATATGGGCTCGCTTAAAGTTTTTCCTGTTGGAAAAATTTCTACAAAAAAAACTTTCGTCAGACAGTTACATTAAATTACATATAAAAAGATTCTTTTAAACTTAGAATTACCCAAGGGATCCGCAAAATAGGTACTGTTTGGTTCAATACGGTGGCTAAATGCTTGTACGGGGTAAAGGTAGACTGAAAGTGGATTCACAGCGAAAATTCCAAGGGCTATTAGTACCAAAAACTTCATGATGTTGATGAGTCCGTATGCGTGAGAGAATTTAGCAAAGCCAAAAGATTCAATGAACATTAAGTACTGGCAGGTGACAAGCATTCCAAAACTCAGTCCGTATATTACGGAGATAAAGTAAATCGAGACGGTTTTTTCCACCAGAGGGGTTGCTGAAAATCATTAAAAGTGGCAGAACGTAATATTATTTCAAAAAAGTAGAAAAATGATAAGTATTTAAACGGACGATTTTTTGTGTATTAACCTGCAATGATAATCCCCGTCGCTATGCATGCAATAAGGAAGCCAGTTCTTCTGGACAAGAAGTTAAAATCAGACAAGTACGAGAACAAAAGTCTAGAAATGAGATCTACTACATAAATGATGGTCACAGCGACATTAGCCTCGTTAAGACACTTCTGTTCACAGCTCTGAATAATATAAACATGTAGAACGATGGGGTAATTTACAACGGTCATCATGCAGAGCGAACTGAAGGCAGCCATATTCAAAAAGTGGAAGTCTCGAAGTAGACTGAAGTCTATAATACTCTCTCCTTTTACTGTTTTCTTTTCAGTGGTGGGCATCACCGGTTTCTCTTGACTTGTTGTTGGAGTACTACTGTTTACACTTGAACTTTGCAAGTCATTATGACTCTTGCTAGAGGTCAACGGAACCTGTGATTGAGTTTGAGTCTCTTTCTTACTGGACTCTACCTGAGATTCTGAGAACCGCCTGAATCTTGGAGTGGCAGGCGTTCTCTGGGCGCCATTATAAAACATATTGGGTTTAGCATTTCCGTTATCCCGAGAATATATAAAACCGTCAGTAGAGCTCAGTGAGCCGACACCGCTTGAGGTTGAGAGGCATCCTTCAGATAATCGTCTCAAAGGGGTGTGGTTATTTAGTAAAGATTGATTAACACTTTCCTCCACTAAGTTTTCAGATGTGTTTTCTTGTTCTTTAGTTTCAGTCTCTGATTTTGCCGTTTCAAGTTTCTCCACAGGCTCGTTCCCATTTGTGTCTTGTCTTCCAAAGGCTATGAGAGAGGTACATTGAGAGCTTAAACTAGGAGTAGGCGCGATGTTTGATAAATCGGATTCACTGGATACAGAAGTTAAGGTGTCGTTGGTTGAATGAACGCTTTCAGGTTCTTCAGGGATGTTTGGAAGTAAACTTGTCGAGACCTGGAGAAGATATTGACTTCGTCTCCTTGTTCGAGCTTGATTAGAAACTGTGCTATTTGATGTAACCGGAATGAATCCAGAATGCAACGGAACAGCAACTTCTCCCAAAGAACCTCGTCTGGAGGCTGTGCTATAACGGCGATTACTCACGATTGATCTACGAGGAGGTGGAGGTGCAGGCACGACGAAGAACAAAGTTGTCAAGAATGCGAGTGCCGTAGTCAACGATTTTATTTGAAATCTGTCCCGGGCCATATTAACAGCAACAAATAACAACGGTGTGATTATCTGCCCAAGGGCAATACAAAATGTGCATACGCCATTTGCAAGTCCTTTGTACAACTCAAAATTACTCATGACCACAAGATAAGCCGTATGGAAAGATAAACCAAGACCAAATCCTATAAGCAAACCATAGCAAATTAACAGTAAAGAAATCATGATTAAAATACGTTATTTAATTTCATCTAAGGCTACATTCTCACCAACTCCTACGGAAAAGGTTAAGAACAGCCAGCTGGGGTCCTTTAAACTTGAAGCAGAGCTGATGAATCCAACGGATGCTAGAGCAGCGCCGGTGGTAGCTAATTGACGCGGTCTTTGTTTGGCAAAGCATGCAGCCAGAACAGCTACACCAAAAAAATTTTATTTACAATTTAGACATTCGTGTTCAATCATACTCATACTAAAATTCATCTTCTCCGTACCTGAAAGAATCCAAAATATGTAGTAAACGTTGAGAACCCATTCTTGGTTTCGTGGGGTTAACTGGACATCATTCAAAAGAAAGCCAGCAGAAGTAAATGAGGAAGGTCCAACAGTCTACATACATATAACATAAGAATTAAATCCATTCTTCCTTTAAAATTATATTCGAACAAAACATCTCTCTTGCGATGATGAACAAACATGCAAACATTTTTTTTTACTTGCACGTCAAATTAAAACTAGTTCCCATCAAATATTCTTTTAAAAAGGACTCTTGACTTTAAAACTTGATTAAGTTTTCAACAAACTTTTCATAAATTTTCAATTGTTCACTCAAACCCTACTACAGTCTAAAATGTGCCTTTCGAAAACGTCAAACTAAGTAATTGCCTGACTTTTCAAGTTTAGTTTAATTCAACAATGAGTAACGAATCTATGTGGGCATTCAGATTCCCCCAGGTTATTGAGATTAAAAGTGTAAAAGATTAATATATTTTTCAAATAAACCTACAGCATTAAACTGAAATGAGCATACCTCCATGATTTGATTAAAATTGCAAACGCTTGCACAGGTTCCTTTTTTGTATTTTGATGCAGAAGCCTAGTGTAATGACTTATTCGGTATTGAAGTTTAAGCCAATGCATGTTCAACGGAGGCTTAAACCGGAAAAACAAGCCACAGTTTAAAGCCTTTAACTTTAAACGAATAAATCTGATAAACTTTTAAACTCGATATACTCATGGAATCCGAACACCCAATATTAGAATTTCCTTTGGATCAAAATGAGCTTCATATTTTTGCATAATAATAATGCATAATGCTTTTCTCTTTTGCAATGGAAGACACGTGAGTGGTGACAGACAGGGAAAATTGGATATATGACATGAAACTTGAAGATTCAAGTGGTAGTGCTACATAATGTAAAGCATTTTCTTTTGACATACCATAAGTATCGTGGAAGCTCCCAGAATGACCCAAGCATACCCTCGATCTTTGTCCATGGTTAAGAAGACCTCGTACAATGTTCATGCCAACAACAACATTCACTTACACGAAATACTCCAAACCTTCCAATTTTTTCCCACATTTAGCTAAAATCTAGCAAAAAAAAGTCTACTAAACGTCGAGAAACTTCCACTAAAAGTCTTTCAAAGGAACATCTACGATTCACAAGAACAAGCGATAAAAACTCGTCCAGCAAATCTCGCCCTAGTAGGTAACTTTCTTCTCCATTCTTAGTTCCACGGGAGCCTATGTAATTGCTCACTTGACAAAAGCTAATTAATCACTAATCAACACGGAGTTTATTGAAAATATGTCTGATGCCGGTTCACTCATGCAATCATCAATGATCAAATCAAAATCAATTGGATACCACAACTCTAATCAGAAATCGTAGACTTATCACGAGCAAACAAAAGTACGCCACGCATTATAAAACGGGAAGGGAAATGAGTATACAGACAAACATTACGTTCACACATAAAACATTTTTCATTTTGTCAGAATAAATTGGATTTCGCTTTATATCCTAATCTGATTTTTTTCATTTAGGCTATAACTTGCTTTATTATGAAGGCATAACACGCGATTCCGAATAGCGATGCATTCGCTTATAAAAACACAGCTCGTTTATAGTTCCGTATAATCTCGTGAATGACAAAGAAATGACAACCTTAAAACATGATCAATTTCCCAATTTATCTGCTCCGATATCGATCACTCTCTCCTGACTTGACTCCTCTTTCTCAAATGCAATGAGTATGTATTCCAACCGATATTTATTTTTTACATTTCTCTTTTCTCGTTCACTTGGACTGACCTCGAAAACGGAATAATAATTCATTGTGAAGTTTTATTCAACAGCGGTGAGCACTAAAATATGAACACTTGTCAATAAAAATTATGAACTAAATACAATACTTTACTTTATCCTGTGACTGGGTGTCTTTTAAACAATTGAAAACTTAGAGCTTGCCTGATCTATCCAGGACTTCCCCCACATAAAACGCGTATTTTACAATTACAATGGAACTCAAGTCACACACACCGCTCACACACACACACAAACAAGCGTAAACTTTGCATTTTCATTATTTGCTTTAGAAAACAACATTCTTTGCACATTGCATATATAATAGTTTTTGCAGCGTGAGCATAAGGTAACTCATTTTTTGCTTCCCATTTTTGTAGATAGACCTTGGGATTCTGTTAAAATCTCTGTACCTAATCTCATTTACTCACATCTTTCCAATCAGTCCAGCAAAAATGTGTAGTTTCAAGTCGCTTACCACCAAGCGCACCTTAGTCTTTCATTCACATGTACGCAAAAGCAAAAACAAAGACATGTTTTTAACAAAAAAAAATGTTTTATTGATTTGGTTTGTTTCGTCGTACTACTGGATACAGAGGGTACAATGCAGCGATGAGCACCGCACTAACTACTGGAATCCGTGGAAGACAACTTACGACGAAGAGTTTTTACGCAGGTTTTCCTACACTTTGAATAAACGAGCAAACCTGATTGAGTGCATGCTTCATTATCATTACTATGAAGCAGGTGCTGTATGGCTTCTTCAGCACTACATTGCCTTTACTGGAAAAATAATTTTGCTCGTTGGTGCTTCTACCAGCCTAATAGACTAAACGTAAGTTAACCATGTATTCTGGAGAGGTTCTGCCACTTGTCATTCAGTTCTCACTAACAAAGTTGCATTCTAAGCACTGATTCACAAGATTCAACATAAAAGAATAATGACAACGGACAACAGCGCAGAAAATGAAAAGTTAAGCTAAGACACACCCGCAACGGGCTACCTATTAATTTTTGGTTGCTTTTGACAAACATGTTTCCATTTCGGTTTAGTGCAGTGAATGAAAAAGGCAAACGGAATCAGTATGTAAAAAATTAAATTCTCCTGAAATTTACCAAAAAATAATTGCACCTTAGAATTTATCGATGAGAAGAAGCAGCTTTTAATTTTAAGATGATGTCATGTAAGAATCGGAAGAACTGATGGATAAACATGTAAATGCTAACCGACACGTGAACCTTGGTGTTTGGCGGCATTAGCATTGTATAAGTACTTAATAAATTAAATATTAGCATTGGTTGTATGCATTTAATTTGCTACATTAGTAGTCTCGAGGCATTTGGCACATTTAATTTACTTCCAACTAACTTGTACAGCTACTTAGAAAACAAACNCTACTTAGAAAACAAACTCAATTAAAGTTCGAAAATATTTTTTCTATACATGTGCCATGTATACCTTTTTGCAATAAGAACATTACACGCCCACTATTTAGTAATATTTTAACTGGGATTTATTGTTTTCTATTTATTTATGTTTCCTGAGTGACAAAACATTAGCAGAGCATCAAGAAGCATAGAAGCTTATATCATGACTGGAAAATGGGGAAATGAAATATTTAATAGCTGAGCTGAAAAGTTAACACTGGCTTCATTGAATACGTAATTCTTTCTGTTTTGTAGTTTCGCATAAATTACGTTGCTTAAGGGATAAAACTGTGTTACATCCCAATTATATCCATATCATACAACTACTTTGACTTTAATAAGAGGGGTAGATGAAACTCTATTGTTTTTCATGCTGGGTTGGAAAAATATATAGCTTTTTTATTGCATCCGAAATGGCAAATGCTTCCATAGATATTGAATAATCTGATAGATGTGACAATATGTGAGCGTTCCGCCAACACGCACATAAAGGGAAAACGATTTAGGAAGCATATCGTCTTTCAGGCAATAAAATTTTTGGGTTAAGGTACGCTACGGGCTACACCTTTCAAGTTAAAACGTAGCAAATTTTTGCTATGATTCTGCCAAAAGCTATGGTAATATATGCCACTCTAATCCAAAGTTTACAATGAGTAATCCGGAACCTTTGGTTTTGACTAAATATTCAATGATGAGGAATATTTTGAGTGGAACTGGAAGATGTTATCTATATAAATGAAACGTGCAGTTCGTTTATGAATAAAAATCGGAAAGAATGTTTTATCTAGTGAGTCACACACATGACAATTGAAAAAGAGATGTGTAATGATGAAAGAGGATTTTTCTCTTCCTGATTTAACTTCTTGT
>JAANSQ010003025.1:0-10789 GCA_036850885.1 Lepidocyrtinus dapeste
CGTCCAAATTAAAAAAATTGAGATTCGGATGTCCGTCTGATCTTCCATTCTCGCCATTACTCTCGAAAGCTTAGACCGGCTAAATTTGATACATGAGTGCTTGGGCTGTCAAGGGTCAAAGGTGAATAATATTTTTAAAGCTCATCGTAAGCCCTTGACCTCCTGATTACTGACTAATTAAGATACTCATGATATTTGAAAGAACCCCTGAGGTGTAAGGGCAGATAAAGTTTAATCTAAAACATTTGATTGAATTATTGAAACGCTATAACTGTAACCCTTTCATAATCTTCATCTACAGCTACTTTTTTAACACCTTTTAAGTCTTCATTTTAGTTTTAGTTCATATTCATCTTCGGAGGAGAGACTTGGTCACACATTTTTACTATTTTAGATATTTTAAATGAGAAGCCTACGCCACACCAGATACCAAACTTCGTCATAATTTATGTATCGAGTGTTTGAAACTTTGCGTGTGTAAAACCAGCAAAAACTTTTGGATTTGATCAGGTGATGAAAAAATGGAATTTGGTTAAGTATATTAACCTTTTAAGCCTGTATTTTCGCTTTTCAAAATTAGACTTTGAATTTTATTGCTTGAATTATCCTACAACTACCATAACTAAAACAAGACATGCAAGGCTTTGACTTTAGCCTGGAGCTTAGAATTCAAAAGTAGTTTTATTTCATATTCATTCTAGCCACTTTTCTCTGGCCAAGGAAACAAGATGAATGGGAAATACCGGATTTTAAAGCGCCAAACAATAACAGTTTAACAATGAAGATGAAAGCAATATCAATATATCAAGATTTGACACTTGTTTAGATTTTGTTATGGTGCTGAAAGCGTTCCTTTGGTTTTCTTCAAGTTTCGGACCGAACTTTGTAAAATTCGCAATCATAGTCGCTTGGAATTACAATGGATTGTAACCAAGGGGCGTATTAAGAATTGAAAATTGACCAGTGTGTACCCGGATTAATAATGGTTTGATATTTGTTCTATTGCATTGCATGATTTAATCAATCAAGTTTAACTTTAAAAAATGCTTTTCCAAATTAATTTTTTTTTCATTGAACTTCAAATTCAAGTCAAATATCAAATGCGCAAAATATGCATCACGAAATTAATGATTGGCAAATGGATTGACTGCATGCAATAGAATCATGCAACTGCAGCGCAATCAAAAGAAAATTATAGATTTAAATAATAATTACCATCTTATTACGAGGTCAGTTTCATGGATGCATTTCTGAAGGACATTTCTTCACATTCCTATACACCATTTCAATATTTTTGTTACACTATCTATAACTCAATGTATCAGATCACAATTAAAGTCAAAGTCACCGATCAAGATGCGCCATACTATAATAGCATGTTCATTAGTAAGGTCCATTGGTCCAAGGTCAAGGATGGCCGCGATCTACCGAAAGCGTTTATTATGTCTAGAATGCAATTAAAATTTAGAGTAGTCTTAATTACTCGCAATCGCAAGTTATATTTTATTAATGGATCTGCACACCTTGCACGCCAAAAAGCGTCAAATCTAGCCTTGTCTAGATTTCCCTCACGTCAGATCAGGAGGAAATACCAGACTAAGTTTTCGAGATTTAACAACGATGTATGCAGATGCCGATATGAGTTGATCTGCATGGCTTCAGTTGGGGTTTGCACATTCGACATTTCGAATTTCGGACTTTTAGAGAGAAGCCTTTTTTCCATTAGCTCAAACAATCGAAGAAGAACGGAACGAGCCTAACAGAAATAGGTACATATATTCTACTGATTAGTTTCTGTGCGAAATATCATTTTCGTAATTAGCAGAGTTCGGTGGGTGTGCAGCCTCAACGTAAACTGGTAAACTGCATCTTTAAAACCTAGACTGCAAAACATGGACCTTTTTAAAAAGGGAAAATGGAAAAACCTGTTTACGCTTTACACTCCCATCATATAAATATTTCGCGTACATCAAATGACAGAAATGCTCTTAGGTTTATCTTTGTTATGGCGGATAGGGAAAATACGTGCGATTTACATTTGAAATTTTGAAGAACAGGTCCATGGTCCATGTTACATTGAAGGATTTCGATTTCATGCAGAATATTTAATCTTCAGAAGATGTACCTACTTAAAAATACTAAAAAAAGTTGAGAATGTGGAGATTATCGCTTGTGTACTCTGATGTAAGATGTGCTGTAATGTTTTATTAAAACAGATGATAATCATCGTTCTAAAGATCGTCGACATCACATCAGCTGGCTTTGACTTTTAATATTATGTACATGTTGATATAATCATAATGATAATCGAAGGAATTTCCGTAATATGAACATGAAGATACTTTACCTTTACATTGATCTGCTTGTGCGCGAGTCACGTCTTTAGGAGAAGAATTTGGTGCTTTGGCGTTACGTAATCGTAATAATATACATCGTAAATGGCATTTCCTTAAGAATCTTTTGAAATTCTTGAGTTCTTAAAGTTCTCAAAGCGGACATGTAGGCAATGTTCCTCCCCCAATTTCCATATTTAAAATTTTAAAATGAGGTGGTATTCCTCCAGGTGGAGGATAAAAAACATGTTGAAAATTTAAAATATAAAATACCTTTAGCCCCTCGCATTGATTCATGTATGGATTTATCTAATTATGCATAAAAATTTATGATAATATGAAATTTCTTGGTTGTTCGATATGGGTTTGAATGCGTTTTTTTCATCACATCACGTACCAAAATGCATCAGATCATGTAAGGACGATGATTTCTTGGGTACAGAACAGATTCCGTGTCAGAAAGTTTCATGTAAAATTTTTCTTGTCACTTATCTCATCTGACGTGCCATAAATTTCCCGTGGTTTTGGGTTTTAGGATCTTTGACTCCAATCGAATCTTTCTTTTTTGGCATTCTTTCTGAGTTTCACCATTTAATATTTCATAAAACGGGAATCTTGTGTAGAAATTAAAATATTACTTATAAAAACCCTACTAATTACTGTAAAAATCATTATATTTTTTTCCAAAAGAAAACGTGACTAAAAAATTTATTTAAGCTTAGGTCAAATCTTGAAATTTTAAGCATCTTTTATTTTAGTCATTTTCAAAAATGAAAAATGTTCATTATGCCAACTGCCAACGAGCGAGAAGACAATCATACTAAATTAATGTGACTCTTGTTGATTAAATAATCAGGTGTAGCACAAAGACATTTTGTACCGTGATTATTCCGGCTTTACAATAATTGAAAAGTTTAAAACGGGAAAAATGAAAAATCTTTTTGCTTACTTCCCTGACTAAAGGAACAGAGTACCATAGAAAGAGGTAGACATTTTCCTATTTTCATTGACCTGGGTAACCCCACCGAATCCTACATGGCGCGATTGATGTCAGTTCGTGTTTTGTTTCATGTTATCAACTTATCACGATCATATAAGATCTTGTCTTTGTACTTATGTCATGTCATGTCCTTCTTATTTTGTTGGGCTTTAAGCCTTTTTAAAACCGAATCCTACGAAAGAGATAAAAGATCTGTGACACCAAAGACCATACCAAAACCAAGCTTATTATCTCCACTTGAGAACTCCAACTCCAAGCCATAATAAATTCTTCTTAAATTTAAGACTATAAAAAGTGCATAAGCTCGAGAGTTGGAGTTTATGTGAGAATCAAAAATAAAAATGCATTTTTTCAATGTAATTTTCCTCCTTAATGCCCACATTTAGTAGGTGTTGGCGTGTTGGTGAGAATTCGAATATTCGAACAGGTCGAAAACTTTATATTGTGCAGATCACGGACTTCAATTACTTCGCCTCCGCCCTTTATACTCTTACTGTATAGTTGTATTGTTGTAGGTGTTGATTTGATTTAATGATGCGGAATCTTGGTGAGCTTTCGTAACAACGTAAATTGTAAACCGTTACATTTTATTAACTATCATCATCTATAAGATTACACTAGAAGCTCTTTGTTTTTTATATGATATTTGTGCATTTGAAGAATTCAAGATTTCAATGGAGGTGATAAATTTGGCTATGTTTGATTATCATTACCGTTCATTTCTGTTTCGGAATGTTGGCCGAAATTGGGAAGAGTTGGAATTATACTAACGTTACACTCTCGCCTTTTATTTTACTCATTTACTCACTCACTCATTTTACGCAATATGTTATCTTTTAGCTTTCAAGCTTTTAGTTTTAGCATTTTAGTGCTGACGTAACACCTTAACACCTCCTTTATTTCTATGGGCTTCCTTATTTCTTCATTTATGTTTAAAGATGTTTTTAATAAAAATACCTACGCAGAAATTTGAACTGTGATACATACACATTGTTTTGAATTTAATTGTTTAACACTTTTGATTCAGGAAACTTAGACGAGACTGGTGGAAGACGAAGCTATGTACAGCCTGCGTATCCCCTCTAGGTCGGATCCTATCTCGCGGTAGGTTTGACTTTAAACTATTTTGTCTTGTTGCAAGTAACTATTTTATTTATGTAATATTTAGGTGGGATCTGTCCTCAGTGTGGACTCAGAGTTTGCAAAAACTGCCGGAGCGAATCTCAATCGGGCGCTTGGGTCTGTGTTCTGTGCAGCGGTGGAATGTAAGTAAAAAACTTTAATCTCAGGGTATAATCTAGTTGGATCATCTAAGATAAGAGTAAACATAAAATTTTTTCCCTGAAGGCTTAGATTAGATCGGTTATGTCATGTCTTTGTTTTACCTATTTTTTCTAAAGATTATACATAATATCACTCAGGCAATCAGAGATTTTTTCTTGAGGATCTACAATTTTACATACCTACATCATCGCAATCGCAATATTTACAGATTTTAAAGAGAAAGGTAATCTGTAGAAGCGCTTACGCTCGCGCGCTCCTGTGACGCAATTTGTAACGAGAATTTTCAGTGGTCACTAGGAAAACCACTGGTTGTGTTGGTCGTGTTTTTTCTCTTAAAACCATAAAGTGTACTTGGTTTTGGGAACTTTTCCTTTCAAATTAGCTAAGCTAAGGAGTTTGGCTCAAGTTACGTCAGAATAATGAGGATCGAAAACCTTACCACTTAGTAAAAGTATTATTGAACTATTATAACTCCTTGGTAACTCTAATTAGCCACCGTAAATAATCTGCACCACACGAGTCTGAGTCTAGGTAAAGGTAATTACTAATTATTGCGTGGCATGTCACTCCTGTCATGTCATGTTTTCTCAGATGTTCACGTATTTCGAAAATTATTACAATGTGGTTACTTTCTTACTTTACATTTTTTTCTGTTGTAAATCATCGCGAAAAACTTGTAATTAGTAGCCTTAGGCTAAGTAATCATATGTAATGAGCTGGTGTTGCAAAGTATGTTACTAATTTTTTAAATGATCGTTTAAAGTTTTTTAAAATTTTGAAAATATTTTGCATTAGGAATATGTATTTTAGGACTGACCAAGTTGAGAAAAATTATTATGTAAAGTTTCATCTCACTTTTCTTTAAATTTATGTAATATTATGTAATTTATGTAATACCATTAAATAATTTATATCTTTTTAATATATTTAGAGAATTTAGGAGGGTACAAATAATGAAAAATTTAGTGAGCGGGTTGACTTTTGAGATTTGAGGGTTGGCAAGTTGGCTATGTCAGCTCAAGGAGCAGAATCATCTTTCATAATTTTTCTTTCTAATCTTACCTTGATCTTATCTTCGTGACGGGTAACCCTCAGTCCTTATTTGGAAGGTTAATATGAACTGTCTAGACTACTGTTCAAAAATTTTAGACTGATGGGGAACGTGACAATATAAAAATGATAAGAGAACAAGAGATGCTCTCATTGCCTTCCTATTTGATTCGAAGCTGAGGAAAATTATGTAACCGAAATCGTTTCTTAGAGCTTTTTAGGACTTAAAAGTTTAAAAGCTTCCAGGTAAAAACAAATAAACAATTTATGTCATTTCACTTTCCTGGCATTAGATGACTAATTTAAAAATTTAAATGGCCAGGTGTGAATAGAGTGTGAAAATTTGCTTAGATTGTTGCCTGATCTAATTCAGTCCTAAAAAATCTTTTAAAATATTCTCAATTTTCCAAACCACTTGAGTTGACTTTTAAGGTGAGTCCAATCCAAAATCAATCTTGGGAAGAATGTCTAGAAAAAATTATGCAAACAAAGCCACAAAAGTAGGAGGTAGATGGAGTCAATAGATCGATTAGGGTTTGAAATGAGGTGTGTGCCTAGTTTCAAATAGGATGATTTGATTGCTCCAATCCCCAATCTCTACTTTTAATCAAGGAAACTCAATGAGTAAATAATGACTCTACAAGTTCTTAAAAGACTGAGTCCTTCACACTCTCGTTTTTTCAAAGCTTGTTGAAATTGGACCGATTGGACCAGTGTATCAACGTAGATAATGACAAAAAGCGTTAAGCGTTGTGAACGGCAAATAATAAAAAAAACAAAAGGATTAAGCTTTGTCTTTTTGCCGTAGGTACCTTCTAAATAATCGAAATTAATCATGATTACAACGACGCAGATTATAATGGATGACATAGGCCGTGGGTGCACTAGTCACTTGTTGATTGTCTCCTGAAATTAGGGCATCATTAGTTCAGATTGTTATCCATTATTATGTAGATTGTATCAGATGAAGACAGAAGACAGCCCAAATTTATTTAAGACTCAGCGAACCAAACCACCCACAGTTTTCAGCTTGGCAAAATTACTACTTACAAGAATTAATAAAAATAGACACGTACAAAATTTTAAATAAATTTAGATTAATGACAGTTACTCTCAACCTGTGAAAAATTAAAAAATCAGAGTCTTTGTCTGAAATCAAAAAGATATTTTGCCTTCAGGTTTGACCAAGAAGTAAAAAATGATTTTAAAAAATCTACCGAACCAAAATAAGCCTTCTGGCTCGGTTATGGTCTTTGGTGGCTTGGAGTAGTTTGGCCGGGCGAATGTTTGACTTATTATCAATTTCATTATCACTTTACCTAAAACATGGACATTTTTTTATGTACTTATTTAGCAAGAGTCTGGACACTGTTCAAGTTTCCTACTTGTTTTCTATAATTTATTCTTGGCCTATAGGCTCCTTCTCTTAACCAACTAAGATTTATCTAAAAAGTTTAAGTGTAAATACCAAAAACATCTAGTAATAAATATTTCAACATGGTTTCTCTCTTCTCTTCCAGGCCTTCGGACGACTTGGCCAAGACAACCAAAAGTCTAGGAAGGGATTCTCGCTCGATAAGGCGCTCGTGGACAATTTCAAGTATGAATTACATTAGTCATTAGCATTACTTAGTATCATTACGTATTCCAAATATTCCTAAAGTCCTATAGCATCTAATGCTTAATTTTCCTTAAAAAATGGCCCAGATGTAAAGACGCATTTTATCTGCATGTTTTTCCCTTTTAGCTTTTCCCATGACCATCAAACGCTATATTTGTCCGGGACAGACAGAGATGTCATACGAACATAATTGTAATTGTATTGGAGTTTGTAGACAAAGATATGCTGAAATCTTTCAATCTATCAGTGATTCTTTTACATGTACCTCGTTAATTTCTCTAGAAAACTTAAATTTACTCTGTTTCTGGTCCTGGTGCCATGTTCATAATACCATAAACATTTTTCATTCATTGTCATCTTGTAATGAGCTTAGTGCATGACTCAATGTTGTTTCAGGACTTTTCCCTACTGTCAATACCCTACCGGACTTTACCCTCTATGCGTTATCCTTAATTTGTATTTTTCTACTTAACCTTTTGCTCTAAAAAATATTTACCCTACGTGACAATTTCCCTACTGTAAATTTTCCCTACTAGGTCACTTTCCCACTAAACAATTTACCTCCATTTAGAGAAGTTTCTATCTCAGGATGAAGAACGTGCAAAATTTTAGATAAAATTATGTTGGTTCTCCATTTGCCGTAGCTCAGCATTTCGCAAGTTCTGATAAACCCATATTTTGTAGGGTAATGTCTGGTAGGGTATTGACGGTAGGGAATCGTCTTTTCACCACTCAATGCCACCCATATCAATATCCTCTCAGTATTTTGCCAATTTTTCACTTCATTGCACTTTTTTAGAGAAGACCCAGGGCAAGTATAATAAGACGATCAGAACTTTCAGAACACCCACGACTCACGAGTCACGAGAGCCAGGACAGATTAAGAAAAAAATGTAGCAAATGGACTGCGCCATTGAGCCATACTAAACCTATTTTTTGCCTAGATTTCATGCAAATCTCGCAGAGAAATTATTTGTTGCTGGTTTTTCTGACGTAAAAGCCAAAAACCTTGTCACTTGATACTCTAGTTTAGGATTAGGTTTTTAAAACTTTAAAATACATAATTTAAGAACTTTAAAAGCTTAAATTTTTAAAATATTTTATGGGCAGAGATACATAGTCCATTTGTAGGTTTTATGTGAGCCAGAGATAACGAAAATTAGTCATTAACCCCATTTAGAGCGCAGTGTAAAAATACATTTGAAAAATACGAATTTGGAAAGACATTATTGCATTTTTTCAAAACCCAAACAAACAAATTACTATGATCATGCAGATCGCGGGCGGATTGGGAGTCATAATCAGGAGGAGAGTTAAAGAGCTGAGCCGGATTAGAGAAAAATGAACTTTACGTCTCGGCTTAAAATATTAAGGCTTTGGGCTGTAACGTTTTTCGATTTTTCTGTAGATCCTCAACGAGCTCAAACAAACTCTCCCATTTTGAAATCCTACACAACGTTGGACTGCGAAGATGGAGGTTTGATGACCGACGCTAGCAACAACGTAGTTGGCTGTAGCGTCAGTACAGGCCATCTATCTACTTTGGCGGATACAACAACAGTTGGTGCTTCGGCTGCTGGGAGTAACTCTAAAAAGGGATTCCTGTTTGGTGGAAGTGACCAGGGGATTCATAGTAACCATAACAGGACTTCTAGGGAGAACACCGGTCAGAATCAGAGTCACGTAGTAAATCTAAGGAATAATGGCACCTGTGGGGCTAACAGAGACCAAGACAATGTGGATGGTGTCAATCCGTTGTCAACAAGACAGTTCCATTCTTTACCGCGGATGAGTACAAACTCAGCTGGAGGTCTGAGTCTATTCGAGCCACCTATTATACCCTCCCCATCTACTGCAGTGAGAGCCCAGGCGTATGGAGGGAATAAAGTAGGGAAGAGGAGCCACAAATCGGACTTTGATAAAGATAGTAAGTACTTTCATGAATTTTTTATTGATTCGTTGAATTATTCCCTAGGGAAGAAGTAGTCGTTAGCATATTTTATGAACTGGTGACATAGTTGGCATTCCACAGACCTGAATGAATGAATGATTAGCCGTTTGTGGAAAATACGGAGCCAAGTCTTTTCCAGACTTTGGCTGACGACGCTGAAAATAGAGTAATAAAAATTCCAACGTTTTAACTCATGAATCGTCTCAGGTCATATCCCATATGAACCACATATTTTATGACCTCTAATATCTATATCTGTCTCAACTCTGAAAATGTAGCATGTACTGACTTAATGAGGTCGTGCATGAAGCATGACTCTCAATCGTACTGAGAAGCATACAAGGATATTGGAAGATTGGAACCAAAAGTCAATCTATTTATTTTCCAATTATGCGAATACATTTAACAAGATTAGATGTCATCTGAATTTTCATGTCGTGGAGAGGTGAAGTAATACCAATAGGTTATCTTACAGAACCTTGAACATGGATTGATTGGAAAACTTGGGAAAGTATGCTGCTTATTCTAAATCCATTTTAATAACTTTTTAGAATTGAAATCGTTTTTAAGAGCTCATAAAAAATGTTCAACATGAGCAAAAACTGTAGCGTATTCATATCCCCACCTTCATTTCTATTTGTCTAAAGACATAAAGCGTGAATGTCACGAAACCTTTTGAATGAATTATGCATGCAAATTATCATTAGGTGTTACCGAAATAAACTGGCATTGTAATTGTAATAGGCAGCCATTAACTCTTTATGCAACTTTTGGATGAGATGAGGATGATCATGATGATGAGGATGATGTGCAACATTCGATTCAATGGAAACCTAAAGAGTTTATAGGTTTTTTATATGGATAAGGATAACATGGTTTGGGAAATGGCTTGCGTAATGTGATCCAGATAATCATATAGTGCTAATGTAAATTTTTTCGTTATGGTTCTTCTTCACGAAACCTTGGGTATCCTTGAGCTTACGCGACATTAGCTAATGTAGGGAAATGATGAGCTTGCTCTTTTTAATTTTGGTAGTCTTCAATTCTTCATCATCCCGAATCATTTTTCATTAAAGAGTATAAAGAGCCTTCGTAAAGGTGGTGATTACCTGAAGTTATGGTGGGTGGGTGGATATAAATTTTTTTCTAATCTCAGAGGACCATTTTTCTTCGAGACTTCGAGAGGGAGATATTATGAATATCATCAAAGTCGGCAGCTTTTCAAATCAAAAATCTTCTACAGTTGAGACTTGTGATGCATTTCGTATGAATTAAATAGAATGAGAGAAGATTTGTCAGATGTGATCTGATTTTGTGATTTCACCTTCAATTTCAGATTCCCATGGGCAGGTTATTTTAAAACGTACAACTTAACCTTACGCCTGTCTTTTTAGCCTTGAATTGCAAAAAACGCCCCTAGACTGATCTTGCAGTTTAGATTTATGTTCCCCGTTTTCTTCTGGCGAGGACAGGTGAAGAAGAGTGGGAGATGAAGTTATTTAAGTAGGAAGTAGGTATGATTGAAAGGTTACTCCAAAATATCTACTTTA